>JABCKS010000244.1:0-12411 GCA_018851325.1 Termitomyces sp. DKA19 | reverse complement strand
AGGGATAAAATACTTAATAAGCAAAAGAAAAACAGAGAACTTAATCAAAAATAGAGGACACAATCAAAATAGAGAACAAGATTGAAAATAGAGAACAAAATATAAAGATAGAAGATAAGATTAAAGATAGAGGATAAGTATAAAAAAAATAACATGAGAACACAATAAAAAAAATGTAAAGATACAATAAAAGAAAACATATGAGGACATGATGAAAAAAATACTGAGAACACAAAATAAAAGAAAGCACTCAACAATAGCAATATCCAATATATACAGATTAAACCATGAGGTAATGGATGCAGAAAAAAACTTTATTGACATTGTAAACCTGAAAAATAGAGGACAAAATAGATTTATAATGAGAGGACAAGATCAAAAAATACAAGTACATACTTAAATCTATGACTAAAGCAAAATCCTCAGGAAAAAGAAAGGAAAATTGGTGTTTATGTAAGATTTGTCAGCATGATGGCATCAAAAACTTCAGTTTTCTCTCTATGTGCATGTATCTAGCCTTAAATGCATTAAATATACTAATTAAAATATTTAAAAAATTGTTTTTAGAATAATAAAGTATATATTAGTATAATCTATTAGTTGATTAGTGTTAACAAACATTGAATTCAGGTTATTAGTAAAACTTTGACAACATTATACTGAATATGTCATTATATAAGTCACTTTTATTGTTTTTAGGCTCTAAAAATCCTTAAAAAATCGTTTTTAAAATAAGAAAGTATGTATTGGCCAATCTATTAATTGATTAATATTAACTAACATTGAATTCAGCTTATTAGGGACACTTCAACCATTTTAGGCTGTGGATAGACTGGAATTCATACTATATCAATCACTACTAAAACATTTTGAGTTAGTAAAATTCTGAAAAAAATATTTCTAGAATAATAAAGTGTGTATCATAAATTTAGCTTATGGTAAAGACTGAGTTACTGCAATACATATATAGAGCTCTAATTAAATAAAGTGAAGTTAGAGTAGAGTCTGAGTTATTGAGATATATATATAGAAAAAGAGAGAAAGAGAGCTCTAATTGAATAAAGTGAGGTCAGGATGAAGACTGACTTACTAAGATTTGTTGCTCTTAGTTAGGGCTGAAACTTAGCATTGAGCTTTGAAGTTAAAGCTCTAATTAAGTACAGCAAGGTTAAGGCTAGAACTAATATAGCCATTGGCTATACAAGGCAAACAATCTTGCATGTTTTATGCAGTAGCTAAATCATCCCAAAATATTGAATTAGACTAGATATGTTTGTGAATACAAGATGTTGGCTTATGTCAGCTATGGAGCACATCAAAGACACCCAATCCAAGGTGCCTGTTGATATATACTATAAGTCAATGCATAGTATATGTACTACAACTAAGCTCCTAGTAACTTTGCTGGTTACATGTCCCCTTTTCAGACCATTGTATGGTCTAGATCAAAGGCCTCAAGCCCACAACATGGGCTCATGTCATGATTACTAACTGTGGTCACCACATTCCACAGCCAGGACATATTGCTGCCAGCAATGACCATTTAGACAATGCGCCATTTTGCTGTGCCTCACCAACACTATCTAAGTTATTCAGGGGACACTTGCCAGTCCCACTGCCCATGATACTTCCACTCACTCCTTACATGCACCATCAGTGCAAAACATCATGAACAATGGCATTAAGTATGCTATGTATTTACAGTGTAGACTACAGAATAAAACATAATATAAAAAAAAAACATGCTGTGATATGCACAATCCTGTCAGTAACCTGCTTTCTGTTTAAAACTTGATATTACCTCAAGTACATATAAAATTAGGGCTTTTCAGCCCTTAGCTCCACTAGTCAATGTGCTGTCCACTTCCATTATCTTTGCACCCTCCCTACATGCAATGTTAATTGTAGTGGGCATAAGCTCCAATTCTATCATTGGGGAGGTTTTTGGACCTCCTGCAGCAGTACCATCTACTATAACACAATCAGTTAGTGCAATATTAGTTGCAGCTCCAACAGTAGGCATCATACTATATATCAGTGTCCATTTCCATAGCTGACCCATGTTTGGGTCCATTTCAATATAATAATAGAGGCCAGTAGCCTTGGGGAATATATTAGCTGTGCTTTTTTCAGTATATTTAAAGAGAAGCTAGTAGTAGTCCTCAGTCATCTCCCACCAACCATCCTACTATAGGATGGCTGGTGGGGGTCCATATATTTCTAGGTGCTGAATGTACTCATCATTGATGTCTTTGAAGATGTCAAGGAATATAGTAAGCTAGTGAAACTGTTGTTCTAGGTAAACCATGCCATATGTATAGGTGTGGTCTATTCAGTACAGTGGGATGCAATTGTACAATAAGATGCAAATTGCATTGTAGTTGGAAAAGTTCTGTATCTGATTGTCAGGTATGTGAACTTAATGTAGTTCAATCTGGGCCCCAAACTGGCCTACCAATGGACAGCCAGGGTTAGTTGCATTGTATACAGTAGCTACCTTGCAATACAATCCAGGACACACCATTACCAGTGTGAGCCTCCATACAAGGAATGTTTTTCCTATGCTGTTAGTACAGAGTGCTTGACACAGTGCAAACCCAAACAGGGTTCACCAGTGCATGCAGTAGGCAAAATCTACTGCAATGTCCTGCCAGGTGTTTTCCAACCCTAGATACTCATAAATCAGTATATATTACACTATCTGCTCAAGGTCAAATGGCCTTTTTAGGTCAGACATGTGCATGACATGCAATGCTGTGGTACCATCATCCTTTGTGCACAGGAAGCATGTGGGGATATGGCAGCTCTTGACAAGGGGCAGATCCTTGGGCCCCTGCATTAGATTGACAAAATCCTGATATACATCAAAAGCTGCATTGTGCAGTTATACAGTGCCAAATTAGTATGCTGCACAAATGACTGTAGCTCTGTCATCAGCATATATGTGACTATATGGTTGTGGCAGGACATATGGGGATTTGCATAGTACTTAAAGAGCCTCTCCAGAACCAGGGTTCAGGATTGATTTTATCTGTGATATGGATAGACCACCCAGCATTCCAAAGCTCTCACTCATATTGAGCCTTACTTTGTCATCCCATTTTGGCAGGGGCTGGTATTTTAATACTGAAGGTGTCTCAAGGGCTTTGGGGCCAGCAACTGGCTCCAAAGGACCTGGTGGTTGGCTAGATGGATCAGCTATAAGAACTTGTTGTTGACATAGTAGAAAAGAAGTTACAAAGTTTGATAAGCATGATTATAGTTGCTTAGTGTGGTAACAAGAGCCCAGAGTCTAAAGCCAATAGCAGAAGATTCAAAAAAAATGTAGCTACTGGCTACAGGGTAGATAATCTTGCATATTTCACACAGTAGCTAAATCAGACCAAAATATTAGATTAGACTAGATATATTTGTAAATACAAGATGTTGGCTTATGTCAGCTACAGAGCACATCAAAGGTGCCCAATCCAAGGCACCTGTTGATATATACTATAAGTCAATGTGCAGTATATCCACTACAACTAAGCATTGAGTTTTAGACTTAAGGCCCTAACTGAGCATAGTAAAGTTAAGGCTAGAAGTAAACATTGAGTTTTAAGCTTAAAGCTCTAACTGAGCACAGCAAAGTTCTAGCTAGGACTAAGCATTTAGTTGCTAACATTAAATTCAGCTTATAGTGAAGACTGAGTTACTAAATATAGCAAAATTGGGACTGGGACTAAGCATTGAGTTTTGAAATTGAGGTTGTAACTAAGTACAATAAAGTTGGTGCTAGAACTAAGCACTGAGTTTTGAAATCAAGGTTCCAACTAAGTATAGAAAAATTGAAGATAGAACCAAGTATTGAGTTTTGAAATCAAGGCCCTCACTAAGTACAGCAAAATTAAGACTGAAACTAAGCATTGAGTTTTAAAATCAAGGCCCTAACCAAGTACAGCAAAATTAAAACTGGGACTAAGCATAGAGTTCTGAAATTAAGGCCCACTTAATAATTTTATACTTGGACAGTAGCATTATAATTGTAACATTTTATATGAAGTGCACATATAATATATATATATGTATATATATACATAAGACTGAGACTAAGACCAAGTATCTATACCAAAGGCATAGTCATAACACCTAGTAAAATATGAGGATATAATCAAAAAATACTGATATAATCAAAAAATACTGAGGACACAATTGAAAAATCCTGGAGACATGATCAAAAAGAAAGTGCTCAGTGAAGGCAATATCCTATCACATGGCAACAGAAATTGAGGAAAAATCAAAGCATGAGCAAAGCATGAGGTGATACAGAAAAAAAACCTCATCTACTTTGTAAACTTTGAAATATAATGAACACAATTTGGGTGATATGACACTTTCAATGTAAGAATTGAAGAATGGGAGCCATCATGTGACTATGCTTGTGCACCATTGCAGTCTCATCTGACACTTGTATATTACCATAATGCCTCTTTCTTTTTGTAGTAACTTATATAGTCATCCAAAACATTCTTCAAATAACATATATATAGTAGCATCTCTCTCTACTTGGCCTAAAGTCATATGTCTTCACCCCATTGACCATCTGCCTAAGTGCAAGCTCAGAACCAAATACTCACTGGAACTGAATTGCAAACAATGATCTTGCCCACATTGTCATCTTCATCATGCTTAATGAGTCAGAATACAATGGTTTAGACAACACCAGTACAACAGCTGAGCTCTTTGACCAAGTTAAGACACATACAGAAGGTGTGGGGCATGTTAGGATAGAAACCCTCATTCAGGAAGTCCTCCAAATCCAGTGCTCATCTACCAAACCTTTGCCAGAGACAGCAAGGCATATCTACAATATTGTCAACTATATCTTTGCTATCTAAGCCCTCAACAAGGACCTCTTTAAATGTGTAGTACTCCTAGATAGCCTCAACAGCCCACAGTATAAGCTTATCTAAGCCCAAGTATCTTAGAGTCTTGCTGATGTGACAAAGAGTCATCCTTACACCTCAGACTATATTCAAAAGCTGCTAGAGACAGTCCAGAACCTCAGCATCCTGAAGAGCACAAGTAACAATGTACCCAGTAATGCTGCACTTACTGTTACTCAGGGGTAGTTCAAGTTACAGAAGCCAAAACTGCCCAGTTATAATTATCCTGCTAAATATAGGTGCTGTACCACTTGCCTTACACAGGGAAACTCTTACTCAGGACACAAGGCCTGGTTCTCCATGCAATCCAGGAGAGCCATGCACAAGGAGGGCTTCAATGCCATCTGGGAGGCTGTTAAAGCTGCTGCTGGCAAAAAGACCATGATTATGAGTGGAGGCAATGCAAAATGTTTCACCTAGCTCACAGGCTCTTTAGAAAAGGTTTATCTAGTAGAAGAGGGGGATTTACAAAATCTCTGAACCATGAGTGACATAACTACCATCCTCTTAGTTATAACAAATTTTGCAGGGCTAGCAATGGACTCTCTACCAACCCAAATGGCCAATGACATGAAGTGGAAGGACTGGATGGCCACCATCAACAGAGACAAGGAGGAGTCAAAGACCCCCCCTAACTGTAACAATTATAGTCAGAAAGATACAGTCTTCCTGGCAGATAATGAGCATCCATTCTTTGTTGATTCAGGAGCCATAGTCTATACTTCCCCATGTGAAACCAACTTCTATTCTCCTCAGTCCATCAAGCCCAAAGCTATAAAAGGGGTTAGAAGGTTATCTATTATGGCATATGGAGTTGGAAGCATAAGGCCTCATACTGCTGAAGAAAAACTGCTTGTACTAGAGAAAGTGCTTTACATTCCCAACTTGACTGTTTGCCTGATATCCATTGGCCACATCTCTGTAAACAACCAAACCTACTCATGCTTTGACAATAAAGAAGTCTGGATAGTCAACAGTGCCACCAATTCTGTAATTGCAAAGAGCTCACTTCTGAAGAATAAGGGGCTTTACTCTGTCAACCTTTCAGATACCAATATAGAGTATGCACATGCTGCAATCAGCATGGAGACCTGGCACCAACAACTTGGCCATGCCAACTATCAGGCAATCCAGCAACTTGCCCACAACCAAAGAATCAAAGATGCAGCCCTTTTCCCTCTTCATCCACCACCAAAATGTCATAGCTGTATTTTAGGAAAACAGACTCATACACCTGTTATAAAAACATGGTGGAAGAGGAGTAGAGTGACAGAGAAACTCAGAGTTGTATGGGCAGATCTGTTTGGGCCAGTAAACACCCATTTGAGGTCAGGAGACCATTTATGTACTAGACATAGTGGATGACTATACCAACATGCCATGGTCCATTCCACTGAAAGACCAGAAAGAAGCCTTCCCAGCATTACAAGCCTGGAAGAGAGCCTAGGAAAATGAGACAGAGTTAAAAGCCAGAAAGTATTGCACTGGTTTTGACAGTAAGTTGAATAACACAGAATGGAAACATGGCTTGGGTCATGAGGGAAGTCAAATGAATACAGTGTGCTGTATATGTCAACACAAATTGGAAAGGTTAAGCAGATGCACAGAATGCTGATGGGAAAGGCAAGAACTATGAGAATTGATGCCAACTGCCTAGACTTCATCTGGAATGAAATTTACATGACTGCTACTCACCTCTATACCAAGACACCAACTAAGTCACTCAACTACAGAATGTGGTTTGGACAATTCTCAGACTACTCATACATGCATGAGATTGGCTGCCAGGCATACATATTCATTCTCACTCACAATCCCAAAATACAACTGCAGTCTATTGAATTGGTACTGATCAGGTATGGACAGACTTCTAAGACATACTAGTGTTGGGACAAAAAGAAATTAAAGGTATATCAACCATATCAGATCAAGTTTGTCAAGCACCATGAATTCTCATCCTCAATACACAAACAACTGCAACTAATTGTTGAACTGTCTATCTCTACTCTCCAGAAACTTGGTGATGCAGCTCCTACTATACAATATAATGACAACTTCAGTCAGATTGATGTAGAGATTGACTCACCAAGAGCACCTGTACAACCCAATGAACACCCTCATGATAGAGAAGACTCAATCCCATGGAGGTCAGGCCACATGCACTATCCAACAGAGAAAGCTACAAGTGACCAGGATCTATAACCCACAAGACTGGAAAGGGCAGTGTCAAGGTCTACCTGTGACCTGCAATGCAACACAAGTAGGGGCTGTGGAATGAAATATATTGTAGTGATATCTGTGTGTCTAGATACTGGTACCACATCTGTAGAATGAAATGAATCAAGTGTAAGGCTTATATTGTATCTACCAACTACTATACTAGTGTGTTGTCACATGTATTGTGACACCCACCCCCAACTTGTAAGGTTATTCAGGGGGAAAAAAGGCCCTGTCCTGGGCACTTAATTGGGTGCTAATTTTGCTTCTTACTATGTTGTTGTTTCCCTCTTGTCCACTTGTTTTCCCTGAACTCCTGAATCACCTCCAACATGTGTGGCATATTATACTCCCTCAGCCACTCATCCTTGCTGTCATCATACTCTTTCCACCTGACTAAGAACTCACTTACTCTCCCTCTGGTCCTCCTCTCCCACAAGATATACTCAATCTCTACCTCATTGCCCACCTCTATCTATGCTGGGGTGGCACTCCAAGATAGTGTCCTTGCATGCTAGAACCAGGCACAACATATGAAACATATCATGAATTGCCCACCCATCAGGTAGGGCCAGTCTGTAAGCCAACCTGGAGATCTTCTGGGTCACTCAAAACAAGCCAAACTGCTTGAAGTCCAGCTTGCTGTTAGGTCTGTTAGACTACAAATCCATGTGCTCCAGGTACACTCAATCACCCACAACATAGTCAGGAGCCTCATTCACCCAAGCATTATGGAATTGCTTCATCCTCTCTGCTGCCAACTCCAGCAGTGCCCTCAACTCTGCCTGAACTTCACATATCCAATCTAGCCACTCATCTATCTTGGGGACTGACTGGGAATTCACTGGGTCAATGGAGAAGCTGGGATTATATGTGTACTCTGTATAAAAAGGCAACATTCCAATTGCTGAATAGGACTGGTTATTATATGCAAACTTGACAAATGGCAACTAATTCATCCAATTATCTTGATAATAGTCAACAAATGCACATAGATAGATTTCCAATTCTTGGTTCACCCTCTCTGTCTGACCATCAGTCTATAGGTGATGCACCATCAATAATGTCAACTTGATTCCCAGCCCTTCCCACATCTGCTTGATGTATTGCATTACAAACTGTGGCCCCCTATCAGACACCACCTTCTTGGATATGCTATATAGACACCACACCTGCTCCATAAACATGTCATACATTGCTGCTGCATCATCCATTGTCCATGCCCCCACAAGAAGTGTGCTCTATTAGTCAACTTGTTGCAAACTACCTAGATTGTATTGAAACCTTGTGATACTGAGAAGGGACCCTATGTAATCTGTTGAAATGTACTGCTACAGTCCATCTGGAATTCATAGTGGTTTCAGTGGTCCATATGGTTTCTGTCACCTAGGCTTGACCTGCTGACACACCTTACAGCCCTCTATATAGTGCCTAACAAACTTGGACATCTGTGGCCAATAATAACATCTTGCAATCAATGCCAATGTACTTGCATGTCCTGGGTGTCCTGCTGGAATTGAGTCATGATACAGTTGGAGGATCCCCAAATGCCACCTTCAACCCCTCAAACACCACTTGTTTCTCTGCCCCCCACCTCCATGTACCTCTCCTTGCCCTTCAACTTTTCCAATGGCCACATGATGGTCACATAGTCCTCAACAAAGTGGTGATAAAAGTTGCAAAACCCTAGGAACTGATTCACTTGGCATAAGTTCCTAGGCATTAGCCACTCCATCACATTGCTAAACTTCATAGGTTCCATGCTGATGCACTCCAGCATTATCTTCATCCCTAGATAATTCACCTCCATTGTCCAAATTCTGCACTTCTCCAGTTTCAGGAAGGGATCCATCTTATGCAGTCTCTGAAGTACTTCTCAGACATACTCATCATGCTTAGTTGCATTGTCCAAAAATATAATGATTTCATCCAGATACAGCATGACATAGATGTCCACCAAGTTAAGAAACAGTTTGTTAACCATTCTCTGAAAAGCTGCCAGTGTATTTTGAAGGCCAAATTTCATGACTAGGAATTCAAATTGGCCATAACACATATGAAAAGATGTCTTCTACTTGTTGCCTTCATGGACCCAAACATTATAGTAAACTCAGCACATGTCAAGTGTTGTGAACACCTTTGCTGCCTTCAGCCAATCCAGCAACTCATTCATCAATGTAATTGGGTAAGCATTGAGTTTTGTGATGGCATCCTAAGAATGAATGGGGAAAAGACTCACTGCCTGAGATAGAGGATGCATCAATTCTACTAGGAAGAGAGTGAAGAAGGAAATTAATTGAGCCTGCTGAGACTGGCAGACCAGAAACATCTAAAGAATTTGCAGCACAAATGGCATGGTCATTTTGTTCTTTGGGGCCCCCAAGAACAAAAGGAGGGCAAGGATAAGGAGAACCTGCCATACATGACACAAAATAAAAGGTTAACTATAAAGTTGCCAGCAAGATGCATTGTGGAAAACCAGCTTTAGCAGATAGCAGGTTAGCACCACAAACAGAGAAAAGTGCCCAAGGTTCTGAATTAGTGGAACACAAATGTGATGAGGTTTCTGCTGAAAGGTCCAGGATTCTTCAGGATAGAATTAAAGTGTTACCACCATTATCAATAGAAGAACTGTTAAAAGGAGGTAAAGAACCAGTTGATCTATTAGAATGCATATGAGGCAAGTATGAGGAAGATACTGTATTCAAAAAGATTATTGAAAATCCAAAAGCCTATAAGAACTTTGAATATATAGATGGTCTGATCTACTTAAAGTCAATAGCAGACTGATTACTATGTATACCTGCAATCATAGTTAATGGAAGAAACATTTGTGAAATTGTCATTTCAGAAGCACACTCATTGCTTGCCCATCTCAGACACAGAAAAACATATACCTATCTGCATGATATGGTGTGGTGGAAGACCATGGATTGAGATGTTCACAAGTAGTGCAAGAGTTGCACCACTTGTATGCATAGTAAACCAGCTAACCATTCACCATATGGGTTATGAAACTCTCTGAAGGCACCAACACAGCCTTGGGAAGTAATCAGAATTGACTTTCTTGGCCCATTACCTGAATCTAGAGACCAAAGTGGAACTTATGATTCAATAATTGTTATTATTGATTTGCTAACTGGGATGGTGCACATTGTTCCAAGTCAGACAAGGTACAATGCATGGAACATTGCAGAACTTGTCTTTGCAGAGGTGTACAAGCATCATGGGCTCTCTAAAGCTATTGTTAGTGACAGGGACTTATACTTTACTAGTACTTTTTAGTTGCACCTGCACTCACTCATTGGCACACAGATATGCATGTCATCAGCATATCACCCTGAATCAGATGGGTCAACTGAGTGGGTCAATAGAGCAATTACCCAAATGATTAGGCAATGCATTGGACCCACTCAGAAGGATTGGGTATCAAAATTACTGGCAATTGAGTTTGCCATTAACTCTGCAAGATCAGAGACAACAGGATACTCACCTTTCTTCCTTGACTGTGGTTGCATGCCAAGACCTATGATTTGGAGGGTGGCTCCCAAGACTGAGTACCCTGGGGTATAGGTGTTTGCTCAACAATTGAGATTGGCTATCATGGCAGCACATGATAGCATAATTGCAGCATATGTAAAGCAGACTTGCAATGCTAACTGTAAATGAAGAAAGATCTAGTGTATGTATCAACTGAGAACATGAGTTTTCCTAAGGGTCTAACCTGAAAGTTTATACCCAAGTTTGTGGGACCTTACCCAATGACAAAAGACTATGGAAACAGTTCATTTCAGGTGGAATTACCAGCAGAAATGAAACAAAGAGGCATACATAATGTGTTCCATGCATCATTACTTCGTATTCATAAGCCAAATGATGATCGTCTGTTTCCCAGCCACCTGGATGAACAAATCATTGGGACTGATGATGGCAAATGGGCAGTGGACTGTATAGTTACCCATAAGGGATCTAAGTCAAACACTTTATTTGAAGTCCTGTGGATGACAGGTGATAAGACCTGGATGGACTATTCCCAAGTAGAGGAGTTGAACTTACTTCCTCCATATTTTGATCTTTTAGGGATAGACAGTATTGCCAAACTTCAGGAAGGAGTGGGCGTCCCTCCCCTTGATGACCCACAAGTCTATTTAGGCCAGATCAGTATAGTCCGAGACCATAAAAAGGGAGAACCTTCCGATAGGTATGGTTTCTCTGGGGCCTGTTCTGTTTTGGGTCATCTGATTGTATCTGCTGTGGGACTCACTGGTTACTCAACCCCCATGCCTCGCCACTTGTTGCATGGAGGATTTGGAGGGCAGGGCAGTTTTTGTGCCCGAGGAAGATTCCATCAACT
This sequence comes from Termitomyces sp. DKA19, assembly GCA_018851325.1. Taxonomy (NCBI): domain Eukaryota; kingdom Fungi; phylum Basidiomycota; class Agaricomycetes; order Agaricales; family Lyophyllaceae; genus Termitomyces; species Termitomyces sp. DKA19. The sequence goes on along the minus strand of JABCKS010000244.1, from coordinate 918 downwards.
TGGTTGTGATGGCGACCACCGTCCCATGGCTCCAAAACACCCTTGGGTCCATCAAGACATGGATTCCCAACTCATCCACTTTGAACCCCCCAACATCAAACTCAGCTTCACTCTCCATCCATATCAAGTAATCCAATACCTCGATTTCAACAAGAAGGTCTGCAAGAGAGGAGGACATGTTAAATCAAGGCTACCCTTTGGTTTCAACCAGTTTGCCATTGCATTTAATGCAGTTCCAGAGCGTCAGTACAAGTATTGATTTGCTACTCTTGATGAAACTACTGGTTGTTGGACTATTCCGGAGCATTGGGTTCACTCCAACCATATCCATACCCACTTTGTGGACACGAAACGTTATCAACAACTTCTGACGATTGGGCTACTCACTCACCGGGGTCACGTTGACCCAGTAATGTTTGACATTACTATGGCTGCTATGCAATAACCCCATTGTACCAGCTCCTACTGGTCCAATTTTGGATGGAAGATGCGCAATCAATTGGAGGATCATGCTGGTAGTGACAGTGGAGATTCTGCAACTGATCAGGACTTTTTTGAATCAGATTCAGAGCACAAATTACCCATGAGGAGGATAGAATCGAACCATCCTGGGATGCGCTCTTTGCAACAATCATGTTCCCCCACTACTCTATGACAGCGTCGCTCTCAATCACCCCTCCATCTCCGTGATTGTGATCAGTCCCAGTCTTATACCCTGTCACATAGCAATAAGGGAGACTCTGCCTCTTGTCGCCCCGATGGAGACATAGTAGAGAAGGTTTACCGTGGAGCAGGCCCCTCATCTGGATCCAAAACTCCCCGTTCTAAAGTAATTCCCGAGGCCACCAAGGCGCACACTGAGACTGAAGATGTGCAAATGAAGGACTCTGAATCTCGCAAGGATACTGAAGAATTTTA
>JABCKS010000243.1:0-27251 GCA_018851325.1 Termitomyces sp. DKA19 | reverse complement strand
TAACCTCTCTTCCGCTTCGCGCCGCCACCCTTTCTTGTGGCGGGCTAGCACCGCTGCTTTGGATTTCGGTAGCCGTCTTCCGTCTCGTTCCCTTGTTCTGCTTTCTTTGCTTCCCTGTCTGCCCGCTCATTGCCTCCGATCCCTTTGTGTCCCGGCCATACCATCCCGATGTTCACGTTCGCGTCCATCGTCCTGACCTTCCGGATTCCTGCCAAAACCCTGTCGATGGAGTAGCGTCCCCCTGGGTCCTGCAGCGCTATCAGCCCTGTCCCAACCAAAACCCTTCTCGCCCTGCCATTCTCCCTCAAGTCCCTGCTCAGCAGCTCCACTCCCAATACCTGTTCCTACGCATTCTCTCTTGAACAACGTGTGGTCCTTGTCCGACCCCAGCAGCTTCCTCATCACCCTGGCCTCCCGGAATCCCCTGTAGAGGACCGCTGCCGCCCCTATCTTACCCTGATACCCTGATCCATCCGTGTACACCTTCACATCGGCCTCGTTCATCCACTCCCTCTCCACCGCCTCCTCTTCACTGCCATCGATCGTGAGCGTCACCGGGCATTTGCAGTCTGGTGGCATGCGTACGACGTCTTTCTTTTCGACGTCCTTCGGGCACACTCCCAGCGCTTTGATTATATAGTGCAGTGGTGCGCGGTGTCGGCGCACGAACCTGGTGGCACGTCTGGACGGCTTGAACAGCGGGTGGGTTGCCGGTAATGTCGCTATTCTCGCCGCCGCGGTGACGCATACCTTACGTACTAGTATGTCGATGGGGAGTAGCCCCGCGTGCGCGTCCAGCATGTCGTTCGGCGTCGATCTCAATGCTCACGTGATCTGCAAGGCGCGCATCCGCTGGACTCTCCTTGCCTTCCCCACATGCCCCCTTGACTAATATCAACGTAGATGTATAGCTACCTCTGAAGACTCGCATCAACGTTTACAAATGATTCAAGTAGACGTGTAAACTAATTTGTCAGGATTTGATGTCTGCGTGGGGAGAATCAGGAACAGCCTTCACATAGCCCTCAGTCTTAGTGCTGTACTTTTCCCTCCATGCCTACCATGGACCACTACACCGACCCCAAAGCGTCTGCTACTAAACCTAAAACACTTCTACAGCGTTTTATGTTTGTCGCGTTCACTACCCTTGCTTTTATCTACGGTTATACCATGTATTCAGTATGGACTTGGAATGGGCCGTCTGGCAATTCCCCACTAGTGGAAAAGGTCGCAATTTAGATGAAAGAAGCTCGCGGCGCCTCACTGATCTTGATGTATAGGCGGTCGCTATTCTTTCAGGACCATCTAGTGTCGTTGGGACAGTGACATTCCATCAGCCTAAGGGTCGAGGCTCAGTCACTGTGCATGGCGACATACAAAACATGGATCCCAACGCTGTACGTGGCTTCCATGTTCAGTGCGTATTTCGGCTCCTTGGATACCGCACATCTTATTGGCACGGTTTGATAGCCAATTTGGCGACCTTAGCCATGGTTGTGTCTCTGCTGGACCTCATTTCAACCCATTCAAAAAGGTTCATGGTGCATCTACGGATAAGAACAGACATGTTGGAGACTTGGGAAACATTCAATCAGACGCCTCTGGCTCAGCAGTCTTTTCGTTCACAGATTCTCAACTATCGCTGAACGGACCTCTGAGTATTGTTGGGTAAGGTCCGCTTCAGCTCTCATTGCCGGTCATAAAACTCACCACAAACGACTTTATCCCCACAATTAGACGGACTGTTGTAGTTCATGCTGTACGTCCGACAGAGTCCATTAGTAGTATTCTTGTCAAACACTGACTTTACGACTGGCGTAGGGTACAGATGACTTAGGTAAGGGTGGTGATGAGGAGTCTTTCAAAACTGGAAATGCAGGGGGACGCGCTGCTTGTGGTGTTGTCGGTGTGAGTGCGTGATTATACTTCAATTGACGGAGATAACTTGGAGTGACTATGGATTGCTTGAGGATTGCCTTATATCATGCATTTGTACTTTAGTTACAGACTTCTCGAAATCTGGAGGATCGCCTTGGAATGCCTCAGGGTGCGAACTTATTCGTAAGTCGTTCAGTATGTCTACAACTTCAATCTTTCGAAGGCCCGACCGAGGACCTAACCTTTCAGTGGTGTGGATGTGGTGTCCTTTGGTCCTCTATGATATCCACTTGTAGTAATGGCTTGATTGTGCGCGTATGATCATAACAATCGACACATCTACATTGATATGGGCGCTACTTAGAACCATTGTTATCGATATGGACGCTACTTTGAATCATTGTTATTGTTGTATGAGTACCAATTACAGGCACTGTTATGAGGACATGTTTGTAAACCAAGCTGAAGGGACAATGAGAAAAGGCTTGCCTGGTAGTAGTATGGAGGCGCAACAGCGGTACAAGTGTACGGGCTAGCGCAGGCAGTAGGGCCGGTGTAACCAGTTCCTGTCATCGTTATTAACATGTTACACGAAGAGGCTCGGAAATAATTTATAAATACCACCGCATTGACCATAATGAGTGATCACGGCAGTCGGTGTCGTTGTGGTAGCAGTCGGTGTCGTTGTGGTAGGCATGACCACGGTGCTCGTGGAAGATACAGTCGTGTCGCTTGATTGGGAGGATGAGATGCTAGTAGTAGGTATGACCGAGCCGCTACCAATAGCAGTGGTGATAGGGCCAGATTCAATGTAGACTCCAGAGAAGTACCAATCTTCAACGTCATTAGCGGTAACAAGGCGTAAGACTCCAAGATGCCAATCGGCAGAGTTTGTGGAGGTCGACGCCGCGATGTTTGCTACCACCTTGGTGAGCGGAGAAGAGCCTGTTGAAGCCCACAGACCAACAGTCCCAGAAGAAAACTGCAAGAGCCTCAGTCAACAGACGTCAAAAATATGTTTAACCACGAACGTCAATGTCGTAGGCAAAGTTGAACCAAGTGTCAGCGGTGAAGGGAGTACTCCATTTCTCGACACCCGTAACCATCCACACAAGGTCCGTCGGGTTTGAACCCACGCCATATTTGAGCTATAGACATATCAGTCGTTAGTACTGCCTCCGGCAGAATCTTACCAGATAACTTACCTCCGTAAAATGGCTTTCAAAGAAACAGATTTGATGCTCATACGCGGACTAACAAATGATCGAACCATGTTAGCTTCTGGCGTCGTCATACCACAAAATGAATCAAATACGTTTGGAGGATTCGTAGTCGAACGCTTCAGGGAAAAATGATAGAAGAGATTTCCAGCTCCCAGGTTAGCAGTGGTCTGAGGAATCAACTCAGAACGTTCCATTGTCTGACCGTTCCAATTGGAAGTCGAGTCTATAGTCAGCTTAAGGCCATGCGACTCAGCCAGGTCAGCAGGGTTTTTGTAGGAAGGATCCAATGCCAAATAGTGGGAGGTAGCTTGGCCTCCATGAATGTACTAAGAAATTTTTAGACTCTTGATGCCTAGAAAAAGAAAAAGGAGGTGCTCACCCACTGATACTCGCCAACTTGGTTAGACCATGACCCTGCAAAGAAAAATAAGTATGATGAGTTTTGAACAAGCAGCAGCGTAAGTACAGGTGTCAAAATCAGCGACTGTGGCATAGTAGTCAAAATTGCCAGACCAGATGGTGGTACCCGCTCGAGTAGCGAGAACACAAGCAAAAAGCAAGACCCAAGCGAGAGCAACCATGTTTCGCGAACGCAGCATTGAAGAAATAAGTTTGCCGCGTAGGCTTTTATATCTGCAAAGCTCCGTTAAGCGCAGCCTCACACATGATAAATGTCGGTCAACTCTCGCTTCATCTGTGTCGTAGAAGCGTTGCAACAGGAAAATTGTCGGGATCGGGAAAACATCCAGAAAACGCATCGTCTGAAGGACCCAGTCGTCATAGTCAATCAGTCACCATCGTGTTTGGGAAATCACGCGCGCGCAGCGCAAGGGTATACAGCAAATATATATCAAAACTAGAATGAATGGTATGGATTGTTAAACAATTATTCCGAAGTTCCAAAGCGCCAAGAGATGAGGGGACATGTCCGCATACTGCTCAACTGACTCTTCACTCTCGCCTGCCGAACATCCATGCAGTCAACCAGGATTTGCCAGATGCGGCTTTCCGAGCCTGTTGTTCATCTTCGATCTGATTGACTAATGCTGCCCTCTCCTCCGCCAGAACCTCGTTGAAAATCGCATGGCGAGCGGTAATGCTGTCGGGAAGACCATGCGATACATTTGACAAGTGTGAGGTTGTTTCATTCGTGCCCGCCTCAGGGACTTCAGCACGGATTTGCGGCAGAGAGCTTTGCGTGGCAACATATGATTGTAACTGGAGGTACGAGGGAAAACGCGGACCAGCAAGAATAGACGAAGATCTTCCACGACCCGAGCTCCTGACATCCCCTTGGAGAAGAGATTCCCCTCTGATAACTGGAGTTCTCCTCAAAGTTCCTGCTTCAATACTTGCTAAAGTCGCTCCGCTTGATTTACGGCGATGTGTGTACCCTCTTTGCGGGCGTAATGTCCATTCCACGTCTCCGTCTTTGGACTCTACGCGTCGCGCAATTGTTGGTGGTAGTTCAATGTTTTCAGTGCCATCAATAGGCTGCAGCGACCCTTTACTCGACTTCTTATGCAGACTAGTGCTGGGTTCGTCAAAAATCGGTTCAGGAGAGGCAGTCTCCCTAAGGCCCAGCCATGATCCAAGTTGACCCACCACAACGTCCACACAAAGTGAGACTTTAAGATCGACGGTATCATCGAGGTCCAATGTTCCAAAGGGATCTCGTGGTAACCATAGGACATTGTCGAAGGCTCTCGTGTAAAAAGGATTGTCATAGGGCAAATCCACCGTTGTCTCATCATCCCAAGCAATAGGTGGAGGATGTTTCACCACAGGCCCAGAAACATCTCCCAGCGACTGGTATGAACACTGTTCTCGACCACATTCGCTAGTCGATGGTTTCATAGGTGCCTCAAAAACGTGACGAGTGACTTGCTTGTCCTTTTGTGGCATAAAATTGAAAGAATAGTCTGTACTCTGTGGGCGGAACGGGTTGGGGTGTCTGTAACGTGAGTGATGGGGTCGAACTGTGGCATACGAAAAGTCAATCCATTTTGGAAGTCTCCAGTTCAGCACCGAGAGTTGTTGAGGTTGTGATGGTAGTGTCATTGAGGCTGAGTCGCTCATACCATTTCTATCCTTTTGGATGTAATCTTGGGTACCTCTTTCACTCTCCAAATTACAGACTAGATTGGCTTCCTCTATATCATCCTTTTCGAATTGTGCGCGACACATCCGAGTCATCCTAAAACGTATGATGGAAAGGCTGCACGGCTATTGCTACATCTTACTTACACGAGCTTTACCACCGTTGTAAAGAAGATTAGGAAGGCGGTGAGACCAACATTGACGCTTTTCTTCAATACAACCATGTATGCAAGAAAAATTGCCTGATGAACAACAGTTAGACATAGACATTGTGATAATGTGGATCAGCATTTGCCTGCGCGAGGAGCAAACCTATGGTGTGATTGTCAGTGCCCGAATCCCAAGCAAAGTACGCCACTGACCATCAAGAGAGTAGCGGACGATCCGTATGAGGATCACCTTACCGTTGTTCTCATAGTTTTTGGCATAGACATGTATCAACTGCACGAAAGATTTTGGCGAGTATAGATAGACAAGCTGTAAGATAGACGTGCCTGGTTCTTGACGACCCCTAGCAAGTGTCGTTAGATGAATCAAGTGTCACCAGCGGTCTGGCATACCTGATTCAACGAAGAAATACAAGGCACCGAACGGAATAACAAAAGGATTCAGAACGGAGAAAAGAAATATCACATGGGTGACCAGTAAATGATTCGGAAGCCAGTCTTGCAAGAAATTTCGGAATCCGCATATTTGAACCAAGAAAATGTCGACTTACAATAGAAATTGAATGTTCGAGGTCGTATGCCAATAGCGCGTTTGCGTCTGCGATACTGAGTCAGAGGGGAATCGATTGAAATCGAAAGTGTGGAGGCTGACGGTATTGTTTGCCTCGACGTAGTGGGATACAAGATGAGTGGTAGCTATGCGCCTCATAAATCATCAAGTCGCAAGATTATGAAGAAATCCGCACTCCGACTGTGGTAAATACATCAGAGATGAAGATACATAGGATATATATGCGAAACTCTTACATAATGCAAGCTCGAAGCCTCCATGCATTGCGGTAGTGAAAATAACTGGGCAAGATTGAGTTGGAATCGTCCTCATGGATAAGCAAGGCTACGCACGCCAACCGACATAAAATGGACCAGCCGTTGGGAAACTGTCTGCAACAACTTGAATGAGACCAGGGGGTGGAGCCGATGGATTGAAGGATTGTAAAATTGATTGCAAAGCAGCAGTCCCGACACAAAAGAAGACAAGAACGTTTACAATCAGGAATTTGTAGTATCGGGTCAGGATGATGTCGTGCATGGCTGACAAGGTTGGAAAAGCATGAGCCTTTTTGGCAATCAAAAGAAGTATAAGAGGTATCAAGAGTGCAAGAAGAGACACCAATAAGGTTGGTAAAAAAGATTGGATTAGTTCTTCCTGCCAAGCATGCCGATCAAGATACTTTTTCTAATTTCAATATCATTTCATGAGTATGAATACTCATCCGGTCTGGCTGCTTGGTAAGAAGACATACCAAACTTGGCCAGTAAAGACTTATATTCTGGATAGAGACCAAACCAACCAGCAAGGATACAGGGAAGAGCCAGAACAAAGTAAATCCCCTGTCGTAAAGGCGATTAGTTCCCGTAGGATGCTCTTGTAAATATAACGGACCAGACACCTAGGTTGACAACCCAGTCTTTCACAAACTTCAGAATATTTTATAAGTATTTTCACAATTCATGAAGCGACGTGTCACCTCAACATCAAAAGAAGATTTCATTATGCGCATCCAATCGAGGTCTTGGTACATAGGAGCCATAGTAACCATACATACCAAAGGATTGTTGGGATGAACTGCCAGATACTTGCAAGCCCGTTGAGCGTCGGCGGGATCGAAAAACGTGACAAAGGCCGTTGACAGAGGGTCATAATCGCTGGGGGCTTTCGATCGACTCTCGGTCACCAAAGACGTTAACATGTTGAGTTTGGTCGTATAATAGTCAATGGCCGGCACAGTCTTGCTAGCAAATAAGGAATTGAGATTTATGAGAGGCTGGTATGCATCGAGGTTCCTTCGAGGAAGACTGTGAAGAGCTTCCCATACCGTCTGGTGACTATGAGGCGGAGGAAGATCTGGCATATCACCCGGACAATCAACGTTATAGGGATCATCATCTGATGGTTGAAGCCGAAGTTTTTGGAAAGCATATCTGGACGACGCAACCAAAAACCGCTTGAAGCGTAAGAAAAACGATTCCTGCAGTTTAAACTCCTCTACGAAGGGACCAAGAACCTCTATGAGCTGATTCATATGTGCCTCTTCATCAAATTCAGCATCACTGTTGGCGGTGGCTCGTCGTTTCCTAGCAATTTCAGAAGCTCTGTTTCGCCTCGACACAGCGGGCAGGTTTTCATGGCGCCTGTCCATCGCTTCCTTGACAGCCAACAGAGTCTTTTGAGCTAATTTGATGTGAGCAGTTTCGAGAAGGTATAAAATAGCTTCTCTTCGTTCCAATAGTGAAGCTATCGAAGTCATCTTTCGTGCGATCGTAACCCGCTGAATGTCTGGAACGTCGTCTGCATTTCGCACAGGGGTACCGCAGTGCTGGTTTTCACTGGAGTCATCTTGGTTTCTACGGGGCAGGAGGGGAATGGGTGGCATATAGCTGGGTATCCTCTTCGCACGATTGAACAGGAAAGCAAAAGACCTATTTAGAAAACCAGGTTGGAGCGTTGAACCAATTCTCATAGATGGTTTCTCGAGCTTTTGAGACATGAAGAACTCAAAGTATTCCTTGAGGTCCTTTTCATTTCGGAGAGCCATGGGAACATTTGAGACCATGATTGTGCGGAGCCTGAGCCCTCGATTTGGATGGTCGCGTTCGGAGATGGGTATATCGGCAAAGTCATACTGAGGATGGGGATGAGGATGATATAAGATGTCATGTTTTGCGAAACGTTTGGAGAGCAACTCTAAACGGACTTCTCGTAATGTGAATGCGCCATCACAGATCCACAGAAGAGTGACCATCCAGGTCAGTGTTACCCAGAAAAGTAGACAGATGTGGATCCATAACAACGATCGTCCCTTGGCAGTTGTTACCAGCGATGATACAGAGGCTCGGGTCATTGACTTGGGAGAGACCGTGTTTTCAGAGAATTCTAGATGGATGGGAAATAGGATGGGAAATGTGGAAAAAGTATGCAGCAACGTATACCAGACTGTAGAACTCATCAGCAACAGAACATTATGTAGTCAGGATGAAACGTACAGCAACCACGCAAAAACCGAATATATAAAGTTGCATCGACGCCTCGTAGCTCGAGCATTTTCGTTTCCGACAAAGCGATAACCTGTTTTATCCATGAAAGTGGCCATCGTGTAGATGACGGTGGCGAGGGAATTCTATATTTCATTGAGTCCCAAGTCAACGTTAAAGAAGGAAATCGTCACTTGGCCCAGGATCTGCCTTGATATAAACTATTCAAAGAGAAAAAATAACCCAGTTAATATAAGGATATCGCCACTTAGAAGTGAAAGGGACAGACTATCCGAATTCCCAAGATTCGCGCGAACCCAAGTTATCATGACCTGAAGTCACAGCATGTCTTCCCCTCCTCCTTCTCTTCATATATTCCTGGCCAGTTACACATATGAACGTGATTCCTAATGCGATAACTGACTGGTTGATGAGACCACTGAATAGACTCCATAAGTGAAAGAACTTAGGACTGGCCCATTGCCAAAGGAATACCTATAATTCTTCGAAAACGGCCTAGTATGAATATCGCCCATGAAGCGTCTGAAATATAAGAGGTGCTCCTGGACACGAAACAGAAACGGCTTTCTGCACACGCCTCATGAGTGGTGCCAAACTCGAAGTGGTCGATACCCACGTGACAGGAGTCTTCGAGTCAAACTATCTTGCTATGTATGACTGACCGGGAAGTCTCCCTAGAACCTCCCTAGAACTGGCGATGCGGTAAGCGAGGATGAAAAGGTTTACGCACAATTGCTCGCTCGAACGCACTGCTAGACGGAGGTACGGGAGCCGATCCCGAGTCCCGTCTCCCACGGAAGTTCTGTGAGCTTATAAATTCTCTTTTTGTAGCCTACTTCGCCATTGGCACACGGATCTAATTGAATATGTACTTCGCTCTTCCCAACATTGTGACAAAATCATTGTCATGACGTCATTATGGAGTCATCGTTCTTACAAAACAAAAAAAGTATGTCGAAGCACCAACTTGTCGAACGAGGTTCTGACATCCAATTTCAATTCTGGTGAGCACTCAGACATTATGTGCATGGAAATTTCAGTCCATTCCGACAAACTCATCGAACCATCTCAATACTTCGTAGTGCCACTTGAGACTATCGACAATATCAATTTTTCCGGGAAATGGAAGAGCAAAGAAAATGAACCTGTTTCCATGTTTGAGAACCCAGTGGTTCTCGTCCGGAAATATGACCAGCCTACTTCGAATACCGCGCCTAATGGGTAGAAGTATTAGCGATCGTCACGCTGTACCACGGACACGCACTGCTGTAATGCATGGAAAGCGCCGATACTCTCCGTTTCAGGAAGACGATAGTCCTTACTTCCATGGATCAGAAGCTGGGGCGTGCTCCAATTGTCTACGAAGTTTGAAGGACTGAATCTAGTTGGTTGGGTTGTTATCAGTGATTTTCAATGATATGTGAACAAAACGTACTTCTGAGAAAGTGCCTTGCTCTTCTTGTCCCAAGGCCTGACAGTGTTGTGTCTACGTTACGTGGAGATAAATAGGATAGGGCTTACCTTCCCCCCCACTCATGATTGAACTGCACTCTTGAATCAACTCTGGCCGAGAGTAACTAGCAGACAAACTCACGAAAAACAGCTCGTCCGTAGAATAGCCATTGTAGTTGGAGTCAAATACCTGAAAATTGCGTGAATCCCTTAAAATTGCAGGAGGCTAAGAAAAGCTCACCCCATCGTGGCACACAAGAGCCTAATTGTTGTCAGGGACTCATTAATGGACGGACGTTCGAGGCTGAGACATACTTTAAAATCAAAGCCATACTCCGGATGGCCCTGAATCCAACTATAATTCAAGGGTGAGTCTGGGCCTGTTAGTAGCAGGAATGTCGCACTTGATAGCATAACCACCCCAACTAGCACCGGCAGCAACCGCCCGATCGGCATCAATCTAAGAGACTATGAGTTTGAGAGCCGATGCAAGTATAGTATACCCTCACATCGGGATATGCATTCAGAACATGGTTCCAACCTTTTTGCAAGTCGATAAACGGTTTGCCACCCCAATCCTCTGCGATGGCGTCCGTAAACTCTAGTCCACCTCATAAGCAGAGTGTATTCGGGTTTAGGACCATATGTTATACACACCTTGCCCGAATGTGGTACTTCCTGTCGGGTTGATGAGGATCACGAAATAGCCTTGCTGAGCGAAGACTAAGAAAGAGTGAGGCTCGATACGGTTGGGTTCTAGTGTTCGAATACCATTGGGGTTCCAACGAGTAGACCATTGATCTTCCCAAGCACCTTGGGGTCCTGGAAGCTATTTGAGACATTAACTTAAATATAAGTTGGAAAATCAGACCTCCGTGGATGAGAAAAACCACAGGCCATTTCTTTGTTTCATCCTCCTTCCATCCGTGTGGCTTCAGGATCCAGCCCTGAACATCTCTGTCCAAAGCGCCTTTAAACCAGAAGGATTCGCCAGAGTCGAGGTTCATGCCTTGAAGCGCAGACTGGGTCAAATACGTGATTTGCTGGACCTGGCCATCGAAGCGGACAGGTTCCTCGTTCTGTAGTATTGAAGTCTCTAATCGGCGTAGGTTACGGATGACGAAAACGTCATTGGGCGAAGTGAAAGACGATTGGCTGAACAAGAGACGCCCGGAGAAAAGTGGTTGTATTCCGGAAGCCGCCTTACTATCGGTCAGCGCAACGGGTGTTGTGTACTTCTTGGGAAGAGTTGGATGTATCGTAGTTTCTGCAGGAGTGGGGGGTACAGGGAGAACAAAGACTTTGACTTTAGCTTCATCTCCAGCCGTGAAATATAGGAAATCTCCTTCTTTAGAGAACTATGCGGTTTTAACTTGGGTTTTGGTGAAAGACATAGGCCGTGACTTACTGCTAAACGATCGGGAGACCGATCCCAATCTTGGGTCAGAGTGAAGCGAACGTTTTTTACGAGATCGTAGATAACAATTTTTGCTCTATCAGTTCATCGTGAGTGGGTTGCAAATGATAGGGAAACAAACGTACCTGTCACTCTCATAGCCATCCTCGTCCAGTTCCAACCAAGCTACCTTGGTTCCTTGGGCATTCAAGACGGGACTATGAGTAGCGCCTTGCATGCCAGAAGTGAGCTCTCGAGGTTTACTCTTGCCCCTGATGCCAACAATGTAAACCTATATCATGAGAGGTTGATCAACTATGGTATAAGTTTCAAAGCAGCCAACACAAACATTCTGTTTAGTGTGCCAAGCGTATGCGTCCTGCAGTTCAGGATCCAGTGTTGTGTAGACGACCTGGTCACGAGAGATATCGAAATCATCAGTTCCCCCGAAAGGCTCAACAGGAGAACTCTGGGGAAAAGCGCTCAATATCGAATCAGTTCATGTGGTAGACAGTCTTACGTGTTTCGTTCCTTGCAACAGGTTCATAAATTGTCCATCAAACACCCACTTGCGGTCGGGATCCTGGTACAGCGAAACACTAAACAAAGAAGACTTCTTCGGTCCAACCCAAGTATCCCAGTGGCGTTCATATGTTGTGTCATAAACATATGCCGAGTTTCCACGGGCTTCGTAGGCATCGTCCTGCTCAGCCACCGAAGTCAAGTTACCATCGGGGTACACGTAGTCGGAGAAGACCAGAAGACCAGATTCAACTGAGTAGCGGAAGTTGGTAGCAGATTTATTAGGAAGTTTTGCGATCAAAACGGGGTTGTTAGTGGTGGTAAGCACGTCTGTATCTTTTCCTTGGGTAGAAGTCTCGAGTGCAACTTCCAGGGCATATATCTCTAGGCCAACTTCCCCTTCGACAACATGAGCAACTGTTCGAGACTGTATCCAAAAAGCCTCTCCGCCTTTTTCCAGCTGCAAACATTTGTATGAGCGTTCAGAAACTGGACCAAAGACACAATGCGAACCTGAATCTCCAAAGGCTTTGCTGATGATTCGATCGGCGCTACTATAATGGATTTCTTATTCCTACTGGTAAATTAGACCTAAGTTCATGGCATCTCGCGAGCTCACTCACTTTTGGTCATCGAATGAATATTCGCTGACGGGTACGAGCACGAGATCACCAGCTTGGTTGGCGACACCTGCACCAGGACGTCTCAACTCAACCTTATACTGTCCATCAGCTGATAAAGTTGTGAAAAGGTCCAGTTAAAATACCAGATTCTTTGGCGAGAATATACCAGGGCCCTCCTTGAAACTAAACCCCTGAGTAGGAGACATCGGTTGGGTGGGAGGAGATAGGCTTTGAAAAGGAAATTGGGTCGTTAATCTCAAATAGGCGAAGGGAAATCGCATGTCAAATGTCAAAAGGTCCGGCACGAGTCAAACTTGAGAAAGTTTGATATGTGTTGAGCCGGGCCATGCATGAATGATGAATAAATATCATACGGTTGTTCGGCTTCAAGAGACCGCGCAAATCATGCAGCAACAGAGGAAAGAATAACTCAAAAGGAAAGGATAACTCAAAATGTCCTTTCAACGGGTGCTCGTACGGAGGATAGTCAAAAATATAGTCGTGTGGTATACATCGGAAGCGACATAATCATGTACAAAAGTACGAACGGCACATCACTCACTCATGGCATCCTCGTTTCCCTCACCGCCAACTCCCCTTCTTCTCTCTTCCGGCGTGAGGGCACCAGGTCCGTCTATCTGTACAACTTCGCCGTTCTGGGAATCCCACCGCGCGATCAAACCGATGCGGAACACCACCAACCTGTGTCCAATCAACTTAAGAAGCTGGGCTTGTTCGCTGGTTAACGGCTTGTCCTTTTTGCAAAGTTCGTGAGAATTCGTGAGGGTTGGAACACCTCTGTTCATGAAGGTTGTCAAACCCAATTTTCGTAGTTGAGGCTCCTCATTATGAGGGAATGGCTCGGGGGGGTTTGAATGGTATCGGAGCACAGGTCCAGCGGGAAGTATCACTGTTCTGCTGGCGATATTGCCTGCTCGAGCGAAATCTGGCTGTTTGAAGTCGACAAACCAATCGATAACTTCTTCTGGTAATGAATCGGTAAACAAGAGACCGACTTGACCTTTTATTTGCTTTTTATGGGTGAGTCCTCGAATCTTCGCGACAAAGATCTTAGCAACGCACCTTGGCAAGTTTATGAACTCCCGTTCTGTGCTCCTCCTCTGGAGTAAGTCCTAATGCTTTTGCCATTACCGCTCCGCGTCCAAAGAATATTCGAGCTGAGCTGTGCCGTCAAGTTGAACTTCTGAAGGAGGACGAGGTTTCGTCGATGAACATACTCTTTCCATAGCTTCCTCACTGTCTTCAGGTACGTATTTCGCATAGACCCCACTTCAAACAACCAGCAATATCTCCACTTCTCTGCATTCTCTTGCAACTAAGAAGACGAGCTGATTGTACTGCGAATCAAATGCTTGAAACAACGCACCTCATGGATCAATGCAGACTTCTGCTCCTTGGTTTTTTTGGAGACCTTCGTTAGAGAAACTTGAAGAAAATGGTCAAAACGATGGATTAAAAACACCCTTTGTGTTCTCACCGAGCTTTGAGCGTCTGGATCTGGGCATGGTGTGTCGAACAGAAATTTAGAAGTCCGCCGAAAATTATCTCGATCAAATATGTAATTATAATATCATCAACCCTACAATGATATCCTCAACTGACCTTCAGGCGCTGGAGGATTCTCTGCTAAATAAATCTGGGAATATACCGCTGCATACTCGGTTTCGGGTACTTTTTACCCTGAAATCCCTGAAGAATGAAGATGCCGTTCGAATTATATCTGCAGGTTCGCGATCTAATCTCTTTAGGTAGAATAGTAAATGCTTTAACTCTATAATAGGGCTACAGGACTCATCGGCTCTGTTGAAACACGAGCTCGCATACTGCCTCGGTCAAATGAAGCTTAAGTCGGCGCTTCCAGTTTTGGAAAAGACTCTTCGAGACACAACTGAAGATCCCATGGTCAGGCATGAAGTGAGCTTATACCCATTATCTGGTTATGTTTTTCACTTTCCAGTGTTGAATGGAATGAACATAGGCCGCCGAGGCAATGGGTGCCATCTCGACTCCCAGTTCAATATCAGTTCTCAAAGAGTTTGTGTCCGATTCTGAGCGTAGTGTCAGGGAAACCTGCGAGATCGCCATTGCAAAAATTGAATGGGACAATTCAGACGAGGGAAAGAAACATCGGGATGGCTTGAAAGATGACATTCCACAGTAAGTGACTTCTTGGAAAGCAAGTAGGGTTCTACTCAGCCCAACAAACAACAGACGATACACCTCAATCGATCCTGCACCCGCGTCATCTGGTCTCCTTTTGGGAAAGCTAAAGCCTGACGATGTCTCATCAAGTAGTATAGCTGATCTTCAATCGAAACTGCTTGACACAGCGCTTCCTCTATTTGAGAGATACCGCGCTATGTTCGCCCTTCGAAACATAGGGACGCCCGATGCTGTTGATGCCCTTGCGTCGGGATTTGCAGACAGCAGCGCCTTATTCAAGTTAGTAAAAAATTGATCTATGTGCCTCTTGTCCTCATTAATAATTTCAGGCATGAGATTGCCTTTGTCTTTGGCCAGCTTCTCTCTCCATATTCTATACCTTCGCTCTTGCAAGTGCTGCGAAATGACAAGGAGTCTGATATGGTGCGACATGAGGCGGCTGAGGCGTTAGGCGGTATAGGAACTCCGGACGTGCTTCCTCATCTCAGGGAATGGATGAATAGGGAGGATGCTCCAAGGGTTGTCCGGGAAAGTTGTCAGATTGCGATTGATATGTGGGAGGTCCGTTTCCCGTTTCGTTTTATTTGCTCCTTGCTAATGTTGAGTCGCACAAAGCACGAGAACTCAGGCCAGTTTCAGTATGCAAATGGTCTAAACACATCCATACCTATCGAGGTTGTCTAGAGAGCTGTCTCTCGTGTTAGTTCAAGGTACTTGATGATCAACGTTCAGCTAATGATTGACATGATCCAAACTAAAGTTGTACATATGTCTTCACTTGTCAAGGCGGGTGATGTGTTGATTCATGCCCCCGTAAGCGGGTATACATAAGAGACTAGGTAAAAGGCAAAGTGAATCGGAGGAGGAGGAGGAGGAACTTATATTATTTCTTTAAGCGCTATTTTCACGCGAATGACATCATGAGCCATTCCTAGTGCCTGCAGTGCGGTAATGGGGGGCCGGTACTTTACGGACATTCTTCCAGGTACTCCGGCCCGACGTCTTTGCAAGCATGCTGGTTACGCCTCGTAGCCATTTTACTACAGTTTGATCCTTTTGGAGTTCGTACTATCTTTCCTACCACTAGAGTCCCATAACCATCTGCTGTTTAACGTGCCGTCCCAATTTCTAAACCCTTTTACTTTTGGCAATGCTTGCTGGAAATTGGCAAAGGCTTCCACATCTCTAATATCTCTCCAATGCCCAGATGGTATTCTTTGGCCAGCCCAGACCTCCCAGATGCCATAGCAACAGATTGGACAAGTGTGAGCCTTTTCAGCCCTGGGCTCAGCATCGATACCTGTTTCAACTGCACATGGTACTTTGGCAACCAAACCTGATGAGCATATTTTGCACCTAATTTTCCCACCTACTTATACTATGACACACTTGGTCAACAAGCCTAGTCTCTCCCAAATCTTTCATACTGTGTTGAAATCCCAGTAGATAGCAGTAGTATGTGTAGGTGTGACCAACACCTAGATAGACATGAAGTAAGTACAGAATCCTCAGAATGTATAAATAGAACTATATTTGTATGTACCTAGGTAGACACATAGTAAGTATAGAATCTAGGTATAGATATTAGTACAAATGTGTGTAAGTAAGTCTACAATGATGTAGCCATTGGCTACAGGTAGAACAATCTTGTGTGTTTCATGCAGTAGCAGAATCAGACCAAAATATTGGATTAGACTAGATATAATGTGAATACAAGATGTGGGCACATCAAAGGTGCCCATTGATGTCTAACTACCACTCAATGTGGAGTATACATGCAAAGCACAATTCTAATGGTAACCTTGCTGGTTACATACCCCTTCTTCAGACCATTGTACAGTCTAGATCATAGGTGTCAAACCTAACACATGGGCTCAGGGTGCAATTACCACTGTGAGCACCAGCACTTCACAACCAGGTCACATTGCTGCAAGTGACAATTGTCTAGACACTGCACAATTACCCTGCACCTCATCAGGCCTATCTAAGCTGTTCAGGGGACCCATTCTGGTCCCACTGCCTATACTACTAGTGTTCACTCCTTACATGCACCATCAGTGCCAAGTATTGCTACAAAAAAGGCATCAAGTATGCCATATATTGTATTGTACATTACAAAAAATGAAGAAACAATAAAAACATGCTGTGAAGTGCACAATCTTGTCAGTAACTCATTTTGAGTTAACAACTTGACATTACCTAAAGTATATACATCAATTAGGGATTTTCAGCCCTTGGTCTCACTCATTGGCACTCCACCTGCTTCTGTCATCTTCACACCATCCCCAAGTATGATGTTAATTGCAGAGGAGAGAGGCTCTGATTCTGTTGTCAGTAAGGTTGTTGGACCCCCTGCAGCAGTACCATCTACCATAATACAATCAGTTAGTGCAATGTTAGTTGCAGCTCCAAGAGTGGGCATTGTACCATATACCAGTGTTTGCTTCCATAGCTGACCCATGTTTAGGTCCATTCCGATATAGTAATAGAGGTCCTTAGCCTCAGGGGAAATTCCAGCAGTGCTCTCTTCATTGCACTTGAACATAAGGCAGTAGTGGTCCTCCTCATTCATCTCTCTCCATCCATCCCACTGAGGGACTGTGGCCAGCATTTCATACAATTGAAGGTGCTTTAGGCACTCATCATCCACCTCCCTGAAGAGGTCCAATGACATTGTTAGCTGATGGAACTGCTATTCTAAGTAGACCATGCCATAAGTATATATGTGGTCCATCTACTCAGGTAGGATGTGGTTATACAATAAGATGCAGAGCACATTGTTGTCAGAGAAGTTCTGAACCTAATTGTCAAGTACATAAACTTGATGGATTGTAGGTTGGGCCCTATGCTGGGCCACAAATGGCTGTTTGTAGACTTTGTTGAAGGCAGTTATTGCCTTATGATATAGTCTCAGACATGCTATAACAAGTGCTAGCCATTGAACTAAAGATGTCTTACCTGTGCTATTGGTGCAAAGAGCTTGGTAAGGAGCAAATCCAAACAGGGTCCACCAATGCATGTAATATGTGAAGTCAACTATGATGCCCTGCTAGATATTTTCCAACTCTAGTCTGCCAAAGATAAGTACATAATGCACTAGTTGTTTGAGACCAAACAGTGTATTTGGATCAGGAGTATACATAATGTATAGCACCAATGACCTGTTGTCTTTCATGCATAAGAAGTACTGCAGGATCTGATGTTGTTCCACAAAATTCAGGTCCTCTGAACCTTGTACAGGATTAATGAGGTACTTGTATTCAGGATCTAAGCATAATAGTTTCATTATACAATTGTGCAGAGACATGTTGTATTGACAGATAAACTCCTGAAGTTTGGCTAGCAGGACATATGCAACAATATGGTCATGATGAGGTATGTATGGATTCAAATAATACTTGAATAACTGCTCAAAGGAAGTGCCAGGAAATCTCTGATATGTAAACTTATAGACCATCATACCTGGCAGTTTGGCTGGCTAACTAGAACTGTGTTTGAATGCTGCTGTACAATTGGCATTGGGACCAACAAGGACTGTATTGGTCAAGTATGAATAGTAATAACAGGGACCAAGACCCCTATAGAAGCATAAGTTGAGTTGCTTAACATCAAGTGGCCCCCATACCTTAACCCCCAAGCCATCAGGAATGTGACCCAAAAAATCATTTTGTGCTTTATGCACAATGGCTGCTATAGCTTTGGCCTTATTTGCCTTCTTCTTGGTGAGCTTCTTATTTTACTGTATGCACTAAAAGCATTGTGTGGGCATTTCACCCTTTTCTACCTCCTCCTCTTCTGATAGTGACTCTCTATAGTTACTGTCATTATCAATTGTGGGTACTGTCTGCTACTTCCTCTTGTCAGCTGCAGATGTGGCTACTGATCCATTATACTATACAGGTGTGTGCAGGTTAGTAGTGAGTGCAACCACCATGAACTGAGGGGGTGGGCCAGAAACACTGTAGCCTTTATAAAGAGCATATGGGTGGCCTCTGCTCACTCTAGTATATCAGCTGGAAATCCTACAATTTCCAACTTTGTTGCATCAATGGGTGGTGTATGCCCTTGGTGAGGCTTTAGCAGCCTTGATGCCTCCACAGCACAGACCAATATCATCAGTCATCTAGTCAAAAGACCCCCAAATTCTGACTCAGAGGTGTTCTTAGGTATGGGCACCTCTAAAAACTCCATCTCCTTCTATATTAGTAAGATATCAAACATTTCCTTATTCTACTAGCCTATTGAGAGTTCAGTTAGGGATGCCTCTGGAGTCTATGGACCACTCATGGCAGGTTTTATAGATGTAGATGAAGGTTGCATAGGCTTTGCTGACATGCTTGCATTCATCATTGGTGTAGCTATAGGCCATACAGGCTTTACTGAGGTGGTTGAGGCCACCACTAATCCTAGTTAGTCTGCCCCAGGCACTACTGCCCACCCAGCATTCACTGATTGCAGTGATTATGGCTTATTCCATTTAGGCTTCACACTTACTCCTTTGTATGATAGAACTTTGCACTTTGCAGTGCAGATACATGCTGTCTCTTTATAAGCTCAATCTGGTCAAGCAATCCTTTTATCACCATAATTGTAAGGCTATTTTGCAAAAACAATACTGTAAAGAGCACTGACTGCCCTGCTACCTCCAACTGCTACAGTAATACCTCTATGCCCATCTTGGGATGTGCTTGGAGCATAACTTTTTGTCTTACTATAGGTACTATAGTATATATATATATATATATCTGCCCTGGTGCCTAGTATTAGTTTAGCCCTAGCTAATAGTAGCACTTATAGTACATCTCTTGTATTGGGTGCTCATAGTGCTCATCCTCCTCATCTACCTCCATCCTAGAATAGAGGGGCATCTTATAGAGTAGTGGCTGCTCATGGCCTGGATAGGTTATGGCTACATATTACTGATTTTTATACTCCTATGTGAATAATATAGCATGACCTTAGGCAGGTCATCTCCCTTTTCCAGAGCTCTGTAAGCTCTGCTCAAACTTGGCAGAGCTTTGAAAGGCTATCTTCTTACTCTCTAGGCTATATGTCAATAATATGTCAAACCAGAAAAACAGAAAGAAATAAAATCTCCAAAATTTGCAAATCAGACAAATATATATAAACAACCAGCCTCATAGCATACAATGTCAGCATTCACCATAGTCACAAGCTCATACTGCCAATCCATCATTTGGCCTTAGCTGATTTATAGTCTTCCAGTGCTTTATATACTCTATACACATTGTATAAGCTGTTTAGAGCATTTAATGCCCTGTAACTCTAGATATCTGTCTATTGCTACCTACAACTCACACTTATCCAGGGGCTCTGTCAGGACTCCACCAATTTCACCCCACCATCTCTCTATCAACCCCACCACCAACAACCACTCAGACTGCCCTGTCTGACCCTTGGAGGCCCCTGCCCTCCACCCACAACCTATGCATCATCAGATTACTGGCTCACACATTTCTGAGCCTTAACCCCACCAGCTTCCTTGGAATATGCCCTATGCATCATTGGATCACTGACAAGACAGCTTCTCAGGTCCCAACATGCCCTTGGGGCCCACTTCAGCCTCAAAATGCCCTGCTCCATAGATCCACCTTCAGAGAGCCTGTGTCAGACCATACTCAGGCCCTACTACAATAGAAGCCAAGTCCCAGACAGGCATTGCCCACCTGAGGACCCCCTACTATTCACAACTTCTCCTGAAGACCTTGAGTATATAACTCCAGAACTCCATAGTCAGTCAATAGTCTTGATATTACATACATTCATCTACTTCTCACTTCTCTACTCTCTCTCTCTATATTCTTGCTCAATTTATTCTTCTTATCTCTCTCAACTTCCCAGTGTAGTTGTCTCAGTCCATGGAACACTTCCTCAGACTTCAACCACCTCCATCCTTGTCATATCAACTCTAAGATATTGCTTAGCATCTAGATCAAGCCTGAAACATTTGTATGTTCCCCTTCCAGTCATTGACTAACTGACTAGCAGGTTCTTGCTCTTGGAAGTGAGCTTCTAGGTACTTCAGACCTGACATAATATCAAGACTCCCCCTACTCATCAGACACTCAATGGCCCACTATGCTAGCCCTCCCTACTGGACCACTACTGTCTACACTATAGACTCTTATAGCAACCTGATTGCACCCACCTATTATGCACAACCTTTAGTTACCCCCTAAAACAACTAGACCCTCTACCTACAACTACTCTCTTTTCAATCCTCACATTAGTACTGGCTAATAGCCACACACAGATTTGGGCCAAGACCTTTGGTAAGTCAGGGCCTGGCCTCTGACTGGCATTCCCTAGCACCTCCCCCTGCACAGGACCTCTACATGGGACTATACTCAGGAGGCCTACTAGAAGCTCTAAATACAAGGTGGAATGCTCCAGTATCTGCCAGCACTGGTCTATTTGCCACTGAAGCAGGGCATGCATCAGGGGCTAAGGGCTACTTGCTTCTGGCCTCAATAGTACACTCCACACCTCTCTGAAGGGGGTCTATGGCAGCTTCAGCTGTCCTTATGCCTCTTATACCTATGGGACTTAAAAATATACTCCAGATGGAAGGGGACCCCCTGCTTTGGAGAGTGTATAGCAGACTACTCTTAGCAATGTAGTGCAATCCTATGGAAACTTCAACTTCTACAAGTGGATTTCTTTCAATGGACCTAGAGTCTCTTTGAGAAACTAAGGCAACTCACTTTGGAGGCTACTGCCAAGGTCTGGGTGGACTACTTAGTAACATTTTTTGAACTCTATGAGTAAGAAAACCTATTAGCATGAGCCTTTGACCTTCTTTGAGGTGACATGTCCTTGCAAAATGAGCTATACAATCTAGTTGGGGAAATCCATGTGTTACTATTGCCAGGAAGGTTTGAGGACCCCTCTAACCCCATGTACTCTTTCTACCTATAATGAAAAATGAATCAGGTGACCCTTTAACCTACTAAGGCTCTAAATGCTAGAAACTAACATTAGGATGACCTGAATGCAGCCTCTGCTCTATACCAAAACCTCAACCCCTCTGACAGACTGTTTGGCCAGTCTGTAGCTAGGATAGTGGAACTCTTAGCCTGATTCCACTCCAACTTAGCTCCAAGTGCAAGGACTTTTTATACATAGGACAAGAATCCCTTCCTAGCCATGCCTGCCATAGAAAATGGCAGGGACACTTAGTCTGAACATACCCTCAGCTATGTTAACAAGAAACTCCATGCAGAGCCTACAATGGATGCTTTACTATTCCAAAACCCCTAAACCTGAGGCCCTTCCCCACATTTCAACCTTTGTAACCCCCTTTCTGCCTGCTCCCACCTCTTTCCCCCTATTCCTTCTCTGGCACTGGCATCAGCACCTATGGCAGCACTCAACCCCTCTGTAACACTGTTACTTAGCCTTTCACATACTAGACTGTAAGTCAGAACCTATCTATTGATTCTAGCTATGGTTGTGTGAAAAAGACTACTTGAGGTTATGTAAGTAACCTTACAACTTATATACAAATTAAATAATGAATAATTAGTAATAATTGTATAATATTAATAATTATATATTAAGTGTTGTAACATGCATGAGCTGTTACATACCCCCCTCATTAGACTATTATAAGTCTCATTAAATAATTAATTAATGAAGATTAAATGAGACCATAGTAAGTCTCATAAATAAGTAGAATAATTGAAAGAATATAGAGCAGAAGATAGCATCCCACCTATTTTGCTAGCTTTTTCTTTAGTGGCTGAGGTGTCCCAATAGCAACTTAAAGAAAGTTGCTAGTAAAGACTGCACAATAGTGCAACTTGAAGGGACCTATGAAGGTCCTTTCCTGCCCAGCCAGGAATACTATAGAGGCCCTATTATGTAGCCTCTGTGTTCATTGGTTCTTGTGCAGCTTTCTCAACAGCTGTTACTTCATCCCACCTCATAGCTTCAGTGTTGACTGAAGCAATGGACTGCAAGGCAATAGTATAATCTGTCACTTTGGCTAGGCACTCAGAAACTGCAGCATTGGCTATAGTTTCACTAGGCCTTGTCTCTGGAGGTGGGTCTGAAGTGGTGACAGTGTTTTCAATGCCATTAGCCATATTAGTAGTGAGTGGGGGCATGGAATTTGTCCCTATCTGCACAGTACCAGAGTCTGATACAGGAGTAGGGGAGGAGGCTTTGGGTTCAGCCTCCTCAGGTGGATTTGGTTGTATGAGGGACTTATCAGGTCCCTCTGGTGGAATTGTAGTTGTCACCACAGATGGTGGTACCAGAAGAATGTGGACAGCTGCCACTGGATGATTAGCCAGGTATCTGAACCTGGCATCTTCACCATACTAAAGCCACTCTTGATCTGAAAGTGGCTGGAGGTCCTTGGCCTTTAAGAGTTGAATGAGAATGCAACAGCATTCTTGATTGTCAGAGGTGGGCTCATACCACCCATTATACCCAGGCAAGGTTCCTGGAAGTCCATGGATCTCCAGGTGCTGATGCCTATCATCATTGATGCTTGCAAAGAGGTCAGTATAAAGACCACTCCCAGACCAGTGATAGTCCAGGTAATATATACCATAGATATATGTATGGTCCATCCACATACATGGAATCCTATTGGTAAGGAGGTGACAAAGCACCTCCATATTACCAAGGTTAGTGACTTGCCCAGGCTCAATGTGGAGCCTGTGCATTAGGAAGCTGTAGTTATTGATGGCCTAAAAGGGCATCATACTTTCCCTATTGTATGCTTCTACAGCTTCAGCATAGAGGTATGGGCAAGCAGCAATAAGAGCAAAGGCTCTCATATAAGCAGCATAAGCATGGGCACTAGTGGGTGCCAATGCATATGCTAGGATGTAGCCAAAGACAGTGCCTTGGCTGACTCATCCAGCAATATCCATAGCAATCCCAGACACAAAGTTCTGAGATCCAGGATGATAGTGGTGCAATAGATATTGCATCCACCTGTCTATCTCAAAGTAGTGCTCAATAGGGACTGAAGGCAGTCTCACACCACAAGTCAAATTATCTAGTTGGCCTAACATAGCTGATGCTTATGAAGGTAGAGACACTAGTAGTCAGTATCTATCATTATGCAGTAAGTGGTGCACAACATCAGCCATGTCTATTTCAAGGACTTGGTGCATAGACTGGTCCTGCCACATACTGTATGTAAAATAGAAGATTCTATGGAACTCCTGAAGCAGGAGTGCTACATGAATGTGCTCCTGCATAGTCATTGAGGTACCATTCTCCTTGGTAACTCATACAAGCAGACATACCTGCTCAGAGTTTATGGGCATCCCTCATGGGACCCATTGATATAATTTATAGTATGACTGGGTAGAGTACACCATCCCAGCCAACTTGTGAGTGTGGGCAATCTTCACCTCTTTACCCATATAGACTACATTGGTTGTTGGCAACCAATAGAAGTTAGGGTGCAAAATACTCCTAAAGTCATTTTGGTGTTCCCAACACCTATTGACAAAAGTAATTTCCTAGCCATCTGGAAGATGGCCAGGCACTGTATCATTGAGCCTTTTGAAGTCCTGTTTGGACTTCTTGGCATTTTCAGCTAAGAGTCACTTGACCTTAGCATTGCATGATTGTTTTAAACAATGTGTTTGTATATTGTCATCAGGCTCAATCTCCTAATATTCTCTTGATAGGTCCACCTCATTGGACCCAGAATCATCCTCCTCATTGCCTCAGGGCTGAATGACAAAGAATTTCTCATCACTTTCCTTGTGGTGCATAATAGGTGGTGGCCACTCAGAGTACTTATGAGGAAATGTGTAAATATGAAGTTCATCAACCTCAATATAGCCGGAGTAGGCTTGATTGGGTACATTCTGAAGGAAATGTACCTTGTAGTAGGCAACAGGCTTGTTGCCCTTTGACAAGCCCTTCTTTGATAATTAACTGGATGGTACTGTAGTGCCACTCTTAGGAGGAGGTATAGGCTTTGACAAGCCTATAGATACAATGGATACTGGGTTTGCAGACCCAGTCACAATTACTTTGAAAAGAGGAGACTTGACCTCCTTTCCCTTTGACTGTAAGGGGGTAGTTTCCCCCATTTCCACATCTTCCCCTGATGGACCAAGGTCCTTATAGAGCAATGCTAGTGCCCTATCCCCAGGGGTAGATTGAAGGTCCTGTCTATAGGCCTTCCATGGCAAATTCCTGACTGGAGAAGCTACTCTCTTCCCCAGTCCCATTGCAGAGCAGTAGAGGTCCACTCAGGCCTCATCCCTTTGATGTTGAGCAATGTTAAGTTTATTTAGAACTTGATTGAGTGCAATTTATACTACAAAATTCTTGAGGACATCCATTCTGATATCTTCTGGTACTTCAGCATTGTGAAGGCACTGTAGCAGATGAGCAAGTTGCTTATCTGCCTCCACATTAGGCAAAGGCTCACAAGCTTTTGCTTTTCCCTTCTTCTTTGATCCGAGGGTGTTACTTATATGCCCTGAGTACTCAGAGCCATGGGATGGCACTGACAACTCACTCTACATCCATCTTGTGAGGTGACATAGGGGCAAACTGATTATGGCTCATTTTAGGGTTTGCTAATGTAGTAGGTACTTGAGGACCTGCTGAAAAAGCCTGAGTTACCACAAGAACTTGTGGTAACACATATTGGCTGAACTTATATGACCATATAGGCTGTATAGGCACTGGCTGTTTGCTAAAAAATGCATCTTGGTACAATAGTAATTGTACTCATTAGGAAGAGCCCTCCATGAATTGTGGGGGGGACAATACATATTCCCTATACAAGCCCTGGCAGCCTGCAGCTCCTTCTTGAGCTGCTCTTTGTCTTTATTGAGCTACAGGGTGGCTCAAAACTCTATATGCTGGCAGGGCCATATTATGGCCCTGCTCTCCTCTTCTTTCCTCTCTTGAGCCACTGGCATGGCTTGAATTTTTGTGGGGAGGCAGGCCAAAGCCCCCTTCCTGATTGCTTGGGTTGTTCTTTTTTGACAGAGTCTAAAAGATGTCTACTGTGCAGACAATAGTACTCTGTTGTGTTAAGAGAAAAAAAAAAGAACTTTATACAAATGACCTTTTTAGCAGCCCCACATGGCTGACTAATATGGCAACTACCACTGGCATATCAGCATTAGCCACAGACTGGCTAATATATCAACATGCCACAGACTAGAAGTCTATGGCTTACTCATGCAATGTGCTTTGTCATGCTAATTGTAACAGCTCATGCACATTATATCCTATACAATACATTTATTAATATTTACAGTCATTACTAATTATTAGTTATTTAATTTGTATATAAGTTGTGAAGTTAATTACATAATCTAGAGTAGTCTTTTTGTACAACTGTAACCAGAATCAATCAATAGGTTCTGACTTATGGTTCAGTGTGTGAAAGGCTCAGTAACTGTGTTACATTTTTTTAAGTCAATCTATGTTGACTATCTTTGCTATGGCAAGCAATTGAACTCCCTCAAAAGGAGTTTTAACTTTATCATCTGTGTTTGTACTAGAACAGTATTGCTCCATTATAGTAGTGGGTGGGCATATCAATGTTTATGGGGAAAAAAGTTTCTGGGTATGATCCCAGGAACTTGGTGAATGGAGTATCTTAGAGCACTCCACAGGGATTAGAAAGTGATGCCACACCACATTGTGTTATGAGTGTGGAAGGTGGAGGAATGCCAGGAGGCCTTTTCTCCACTACACCCACTTGACCATCCAATGATAGTCAACAAGCTGCATAAGGTAGAGAGACTAGAGCAGTCTCTTCCAGTGTGTGTCATGTGGTGAGCCAAACTGAGCTAAGAGAAAGCTCCATAGTTGGAACTGTGCAACCTCAGTGTACTTTGACAGGTGCACAGGGTACCTATAGGGAACTCTATGTAGAGGAGCCAGCTTCATCACAAGCTGGCCCATCATCAAGTTTAGGGAGGAGAATGACATTCTCAGCCTACATTGAGATGGTCCCTGAGAAAGTACCTGATACCTCAGATACAGATTATGAAATAGGTCTGGATGAGGTTCTCAACTGAAGAATTCTCACATTCTGGAGGGATCATATGGAGGTTCCTAAAGCTTCCACTAGACAATGGTTGCTGGCTAGAGTGGCTAAACATATTGTGATTCAGCAAAGTTTAGGGAATAATATTATTCCCAAGGCCCCTGAAGAGTTCATCAAACTCTACATGGACTTCCTGGAACAAGAGGTAAAAGAATACCTCCAGAAGAAACAGCTTTAAGGATCTCAAGTATCTTTGGAGTGGCCATCTCTTCTGTCCAAGAAGGATGAACTGTTGTTATTATCTCCAGTCAACAAAGCCTTTTCAATGCTTCAAGCTCCTCAACAGTTAGGGGAAACTCCCCAGGATTATGCAGTCAGACAGGCTGCAATAGAGTGTCAGAGGAGAGCAGTGTTAGAAACAATTGTTCCTAATGAAGCTGCATCAACTGAGGAAGGATCTGTATTCACAGCAGATCCCAATCATGTGTCAATACAGTGCAATACAACCCAATGATGAGGGTTGATGTGGAATGACTGGGTCATTCTACAGAAGTTCTGACAAGGAGATTTGAAAGACTATGGTCAGTCTTTTGTAAAAGATCAGGGTGTCAGATTCCAGGGAAACATTCCCATTGACAC
>JABCKS010000242.1:8389-27260 GCA_018851325.1 Termitomyces sp. DKA19 | reverse complement strand
TGTATTTCAAGGAGATAATGTTGTTGGAACTTGTTTTATCAGGAGGCTTACAGTTTTCAGCCTTAATAAATGGTTTATTTTGACTTCTGGTGTTTTGTGTGTTCCCAATATTGTGACAACATTGTATTATTAGTTAGAAACCTAAGTATGGAATAAGAGGCATTGCCATCTCTTCACACAATATTCTAGCTAATAGCAGAATTGAAAGATCATATTAAGATATGAAGCAAAGCTTGTGAGGATTGCCCTAAGTGGTTTTGGTTTTTCTACTATGTAATGTGTGGAGTGACCATATAACTATTGAATAGAGGTTTGGATGTTCTTTATACTTCATGGTCACTGGAGCTTATCTAACTCTGCTTTTAAACTTAGTAGAGGCTATCTGTTTAATTGAATTTCCAGAAGGGCCAGAAGGGCCAGTATTTATAGAAGAGTTGATTGGTTATTATGCTTGGGCACTAGCTAAGCACTACCAACATGTGGAGGAAATGAGAAAGAGAGTAGGAAAAGACAAACTCTAATAGGCCTTAAAGTTTGCAGAAAAATATAAAAGTTCCATTAAAGACTACTTCAAGTCTTCAGACTTAGTCTTGGTCAAGAACATGACTACTGAAAGCTTTTTTAGTTCAATGCTAAAATAATGCCACAATTTCATGAGCCCATGATAGTTAGTTATTGTTAGGACTAATAGTGGTAATTATATTGTAGCTAAGTTAGATAGGTCTGTTTGGCAAGGACAAGTGGCAGCCTTTTAAGCTATACCTTCTGAAGCTGAAAAAAAAAGTTACTTTTGCCACAAAGCATAGAGCAGTGGATAGACATCACACTTGCTAAGGTAAAAGAGCTAAAAAAAAGAACTACAAAAATCTACTGAAGTTGTTAGCAAAAATATCTCATTTGAGTCAGTAAAGCTGTATGAACTAACTAATAATGAATTGCAATAGTCCAAAACCAACAAAAGTTGACAGATCCTATTGAATATAATCAGCAGTAAGTACAACTACAGGGATCTAGTATTTCAGAGCTGGGGCAAGAATCTATCAAAAATATGACATGGCTTGGAAAATGAAAAATGGGGCAGTTATTACTTGAGACAGTAAATGGCACAAGTAATTGTGCAAGGTTAGTAAAAGGTGTTGGGATTGAGAAATCAAAACCCAATGAGAAAAAAAACACTGGCAAAAGATAGAGGAAATGTATAAAAAAAGATGCTAAGGTTGTGGGTTTAAAACTCAATAAAGGAAAAAGAATTTTCTTGGGAAATAGGTGGAAATGTGAAAAAGTGTTGAGGTCAAGGGTTCAAGGCTCAATGGAGGAAAAAGAATTTTAATGAGAAGTAGGTGGGGAAAACTTAAAGTTGTATTATTTTTGAAGAAGAAAATAAAAAGACTTAGGAAAAACACCAATTTAAATTAGATGGTATTATATCAGGCCTATGGAATCAAGGAATAAGGGTTCAACTATGGTGCTATACTAAACAAAGGCAGTGCCAATGTTTACAGCTATAAGAAAGGGAAAGAATGAGTTGATGCTCTTATGAGCAGGTGCAGGTATGATTGAAACATTGAAGATCTGGGAAGTAAAAAGACAAAATTTATTCTCTATCTAAGGAGAAGAGAAAAATTTCTTTTTGAGAGAAGGCAGTGATCAGGCTTATTGCAAGCTAAGTGATGAAGACTGAGAGCAGTCATTACAAAGTAAGGGGCAGGCAAAGAGCAGTCTCCTGAATTACAAAAGTGCTGAAACTGGAAGCACATGTCAAAAACTGTAGATGTAGGAGACTCACCTCAAAGCTCCAAGACACATAACAACAGGAACTGAGGTATAAACCACAGAAAGACAACAAGCAAAACTTAACTGCTAAAGCAGAAGTCCAATGGGTGGCAGTGCTTAGGATCAGACCAGAGCTTGGGCCAAGCCCCAAAATTAATAAAGTCCATCTGAAGCAAATGTCACTCACTGGACTCTTGCTAACCTCTCAGCCCACCCACTATACTCTGTCCTTGACCACTTGACATGACCAGCCAAAGTACCAAGACAACAATTTCAATCCCAGAAGGGAAAGGTATGAATGAAGCATTAACCCCAATGCCAAGCACTGGCAGCAGCCTGCACTGGATAGCTATATGGGCAAAACATGATGAAAATAACAAAGAAAGCATGGCATTTATGCAGGTCCATGTGCAAGTATAAGGGTATAAAGAGGGGCAGATTTTGAGTGTGGAAGGCAAGCAATTCCCTTGCCATGGCTTGGAGTCCCCAGGGAGCAGACATCTTAGGTTTAGAAGCAACTGGATTGACTTAGGATTTTATTATAATAACATTATTGAACCCACGATTTGAATTCAAATCTAAGTTTTGTGATTCAAAATGACAATCAATTAAAATTATATCTATCTACAAAGTGTGTGCGGAGTGTCATTGAGCCTCACGATCTTTGCAAATAGACGTTGCATCGGAGCAAACTCAACTCGATTTCATTTTGAGTAACGTTAACTAAGAGCGAAACTTCAATTTCGCATCAACATGCATGCCCAACGTCTGCATCTATTTTCCTACACAAACGACACCCTTAATGAGCACAATCACTTGACAATGGTCAGAATAACGTTCAACAGTTCACCGTGATGGACCGGCCATCAGCTAAGGGAACTGAGAATGGCAGTGAGAAACGAGAATTTTATTGCTGGCTACAATGTCATAGATTTCATGTCAGAAAGACGAGAAATCGGCGAACCAGATGCCGTGAAAGATTTAAGGGGACATCCGGCCATTTTGAAAAATAAAGTCGCACGCGCCTTGATCTCTCTGAAACGGCTGTAACGCTCGCCGCTGTTGAACCTTAGTAATGTGATTCTGGCGTGATCGGCAGCTCAGGTAGAAAGACAGGAGTTTTGTAGCAGATCATAGTTAATGCGGCGCAGATTTTTCCTGGATGGTAAACCATTTGGTGGAAGTATGGTTGACATTTTGGAAGCAGACGCGCAGACTTCTGAATAGCGAGTGATTTAGCGGTGGTATGAGCAACTTTTCGGAAGCGAATGCGCGTATTTATGAATGATTAGTGATTTACTGGAGGCAATGATCTACCATGGTGTGAATATCCATCATTAGACACCAAGAGTATAACAAACAGCCTGCTGAACTGATGAATATTAGGACACGGCAGCCATCAATAGTCCCTTCCACCGCTTTTTTTCAAAAAAAGCTACCACTTATTGAATCACATAATGTCCACTGTGGGCTCCGTTCGTATTGATGCTTCGCTGTCGTTCCAACGTAACTATGTCAGGCCAGCTCAGTATCATTGGACAAGCCGACTGCGGCGTCGCGTCTTGCAACTGTGGCGCTGGATGTGTCAATTAAATTCAGCGATTCTTCATCACGATTGACTTTTTACTCTCCGCTAACTGCAGTTGCAAATCCGACGAATGCCGCAAACAACATTTTGAACAGCTCTGCGTTCAACTTCAAGTTGGTTACACGTGCTATGTTTACATGTACAGCCATCCCTCAAAACATCGGAAAAAATTATATATGTTCTCACCGTTTCGTGCGTGGCGGTCAACGGCGAATTGATAAACATATAATTTGAAATATGAAGCATGCATGTCCTACGTACACAATTGCTTTTCACACAAACGAAATCCTTGAATGTCAAGTAACACTCGGGTATGGGTAACTGCCGAGTCCAGTCAAACAGATATTGAGAAAGAACAGAGGGGACATCCGCAAAAAAGTTAAAGATACAACCGGCAGGTATGTAAACAAGACAGCGGTATGCAGTTTACGAATAACCATCGGGATGATAATATAAATCCACTTACAAAATATCAAAAGCATGCTACTTCCGTACTCGTAACTGGGCTCTTAAAACTTCATTCTCCTTCTGCATTGTATTGAGCTCATCCAGCAATGCAATCCTCTGCGACTGCTCCGAGATTCGCATAGCATCAACCTCATCTTGTGCCTGTTGAAGCCCTGCCCGAGTCTCTGAGAGTTGTGCTTCGAGTCGTTTGCGCACTTTCTCAGGCGCAGACGCTACCTCCTCTGCAAGTGTCAGGTTTCGGGCGCTTAAGGTGTGGTTGGCTTCCGTCAACTGTACGCATGTCTCTGCTTGCTCGGTAACGAGCATCTCCAGTTCCCGCTTCTCGTTCTCAGCTTGTTCGAGAGAGTTTTGAAGTTTTTGTGCTTCCTCGATCCTACATGCAAAGTTTTTAATTTTAAAATGCAACAGAAAGCTGCACACAAAACTCACAGCGCGGCTTGCTTCGAAGCTAACTTCATATTCCTCTCCTCCAGTACCCGAACCTGCTTCTGATACGTCTCCAGCGCATTATTTCCTTCCTGGGCCAACTTCTGCGCACGCTCCGCATTCTTCTTCAGTAAATCGTGCGCCTGCGCAAAACGCAGTAGCCGCTCAATCAACGCCCGGTCATCCTGAATAAGTGCCTGCACGCGTGCCGCAAACGCCTCAATTGAGAACTCGCCACCACCCACAGCCGGAGACATCGGTTGCCGCGTCGAATCGTATAAAGACTTGAGCGAGCGCACATCCAACTCTGAAAGTGACGACACCATTTTGGTCGGGCCAGGGCTATGGGTGGGTGAAGTCGTTCGATACCTCGATTGATTGCTGAATTTCGCCACACGCGCTTCAGGGGAAGGAAGTATACTCCAAAGTGGCGCGAGAACGTGCATGACACGTTTGTTTTCGGCGTCGTCTGAGAGAGGCACATACGACTGCGGACTACTTGTATCTCTGACGATTGAACGCTCAGCTGCTGCGCGAGCATCTTGTCGAGCTTCATCACGTGCACGACGTGCATCTTCAAGATCGCGAGCCAATGATTCCCGTTTGTCCAAGCCTGCGCGAACGTCCTCTTCTAGCTTTCGCCGTACTGTATCCCACTCGCTTTCGATGCGTGAATACAATTCTAACTTCGCGTGTACGGTCTCTAGATGTATACCGACAGATGATAAAAGTCCCTCTAGCGATGGGTCTCTTGTCACGATGCCATGTTGCTTGACCAATGCTCGCAACGCTCCAAGTCCTGTGTCGAGTTCTCTATGCGCCAGCTGGAGAGCTAATTCATCCTCCTCCCGAGCCCTCTCCATTCCCTGCTGTAGCCGAGCCAGATCCTCCATCTTCCCATCCTCAAACTCAGTCTTTCGTCTCTCCCATACATCTCTTTCTGCTTGCCACTGTTCCTTTGTCCTTTGAATCTCTTCCTCTTTCTCCTGCAATAACTTCCTGCTTTCTTGTTCCTTTTCAGCTTCCAGAGCTCCTCGTGTATTCCTCATTTGTTGCACTTTCGCTGCCTGATCCTCCAATTTTATCTTTTCTTCTAGCCACGCCCTTTTCTCCCCCTGCAATCGTTTCAGCGAAAGATTCAATTCCTCAAGTTGCGATGTCTCCTTGCGCAGAGCTTTGATTGTCTCCTCCGCGTTCTGCAAGTCCATACCCATCATCGTCTCCACCTCCACTTTCTCTAGCTGCATCATTGACAGTTCTCTGGTTAGCTCTGCCTGCTTCTTACCTGCCACCGTCAAAGACTCCGTTGCCGCCTTCAACTTCTCTTCTAGGGAAATGATCTGTGCAGGGACTGCCTCACCAAAGAGCTGCCGTCGTGGAACAACAGCATCTGCATGTCCTGCGAATAGATGAGGACCATCGAAACAAGCTTTAATAGCAGTAGACGTAGAAAAACCCGCCATGCTAGACAAGGCAAGGCTCGTCAGTGTACTTCGATTTGACGAGTCGTACCCTGGGTGTTCTCCGGCCCCATTTCGTGGACCTCGCGTTGCTGTCCGCTCCGCGTTGCATAATGAATATGACAGAACACCTGCACGATGCTCGAGTAAACGCCTGTGCACCTCGTGTGCGCGTTCTGACAATCGGAATAGTTCCTGTTGCGCAGCATCCACGCCTTTGTTGGCAGGTACGACTTGCTCCTCGGTTTGTTTCATGCTATTTTTAGCGGAAGCATCGATTTTGGAGAGAGATACGGCGGCATCGCGTATCTTGGTCGCGACTGTCAACTTTTTGGATATGAATTCGAATCGAGTAGAAAGGAGTTGATATTCCTGACAGAAAAGTTAGCAAATGATGTGATGTTCCCCGTCAATGTGGCAGTATTACCTTGGTCAATTCGTCATATTGTTCAGAGTCCATAATTTCAAAATCTCGGCTGTCGACAACGGCTTGTGAAGCCAGGAGACTGAGGAGTAGTTCATCGCGATTTGTCGTAGCTCCCGATACACTGTCCCCGCCGGAGCTACACTTGTCTGAGAGAAGCTGATTCTGCATCATCAATTTGCGAAGTGTAAGGCCTTTAATCGGAGGGACGGGTGGCGGAGAGTCTGCAGATCGGTGTTAGTTCGGGTCAGAGGAGGCATTCAAGCATGATCACCTTCCGACGGTGGTGTTGGCTGTGAACGTCGAGACGACTCCTTCTTGATAGTAAAGGCAGTTGTGAGTGACGCTGTAGTACCTGGAGACACTGGTGGCCATGAAGGCCCATTGAGCGGTTTAGTAGCATAAGAGAGGGGAGGATAGGAGAATTCGCTCAAGACAGGCGGCGGCGATGGACTTGTCGACGCCCCAGCGGCCCCCAAGAGCTTGCGGACGCCGTTCATAGGGAAGTGGTTGGTATCGTGGGGGAGGTTGACACGAACAATGTGACCCTTAATTAGCTAACCCCTAACCTTAGTTCCAGTGTAATCGCTTATCGCTGTTTGCAAGTGATTGCCGACTCGGACTTCTGCCGACTGAAGACGCGTTTCGTCTTTTTGTTACCTGCCCCGCATCGTTCATGTCCTACTGAGGTCCATGTCCTTTACATTCAACTGGCCTCGTTTCTCGGACCAGTTTCACTACGATGCAATTCAGATGCTCAATACTGCCCTCAACAAAGGCAACAAGCCTCCCATCATAGCAGACCGCATCGAGGTCGTCGAGCTTGAAATGGGAACTCAGGTATTATTAGCATCTTTTCTATAACGTTTGTCGTTGTGTGTAACGATTTGCAGCCGCCAGAGTTAGAAATTCGCGATATAGGCGACCTCACTGTCGATCAATTTAGAGGGATTTTTCGTCTGACATACTGTGGCGACGCTCATCTTGTGCTCAAGACCAAAGTCCAGGTACGGATTCTGATTTCGACTGTTATTTCAGTGTTGAGAAGATCTATGAGGCAAATCCGTTGAACCACAAGCAATCTGACATCCACCTTCTGGGTGGTTCTCGAGGCATGCTTGCAGCAAAACAGCCCCTTGTGGTACCCATGCTCCTTCGTCTATCGCACTTCAAGCTCAACTCATACGTCGTTCTCGTCGTTTCCAAACAAAAAGGCATCACTCTTGTTTTCAAGACAGACCCTCTGCAGAACGTCGATATCAACAGTACCTTTGACTCCATCGCCGTAATCCAAAAGTTCATACAACGCGAGATTGAGGGACAACTTCGCCAGATGTTTCGTGAAGATCTTCCTGGTATCATCCATCGACTCAGTCAGCAGTGGGTCAAGGCAAAGGTTGAAGCTCCATATTTACGAAAAAGCCCTCCACTTGTCAAGAGGCACCGGGGGGCGTCTGACATACATTCTTTGGTAGGCGACTCGCTAAGCAGCATGCCTCACGCGCCTTTCATGGACGGTGCTCCATTGACCGCAAGGCGACCACAATCTGCTGCAGGGAGCTTCTCCTATCCTCAACGGCCCCGGTCGACGTCTGGTTATTCTTCAAGATCCACGTCTAAGACTAAATCACCGAAAAAAATACCACCACCTCTCCATGCTGAGCTTGTTTCGTTCCCAGATCTTGAGAATTTCGACCCCACCTATGGATTACGCCCCGAAGGTCTACCCACCAAAAGCGCCTTCCGGGGGTTTAGTAGCCTGTTCACTGCAAGCAGAGGTCTTGCAGACCTCGCAGAGGAAGAGGAGGACGAGGACGGGGACGGGGACGGGGACGGGGACGGGGACGGGGACGGGGACGGGGACGGGGACGGAGACGGAGACGGGGACGGGGACGGGGACGGGGACGGGGACGGGGACGGGGACGGTGATGATGCTGAAACTTCCTTTGACATGGTCAACTGGGAGTACACCATCCCAAATTCCGTTTCAAGTGTCTATGACGATGCACAGGAGAGCGTTGTCCCGGACTCAGAGTATGAAACAATCCCGGCTGTTGGTGGTGGCACCATCACTCGACCGCGAATATACCACTCGCATTCCATGATCCAAACATCCGTTAGTGCTACATCGTCTCCTTCGAAACATCACCTTTCTAACAGGACGAGAGCTCTTCCACGTTCCGGCGCTTCGACGCCTGGTCTCGTCTCGAGGCACCGAAGCGGACTGAATTTTTCTCTCGGGAGCTCAACCGGTTTCCGCACAGCGGGGCCATTCAGTTCGACATTCGGTCGACCAGTCACTCCTGACAGTCTAGAAACACAACCTTCAACGTCGAGCAGTGGGCGTGATCCAACGACTTCAACTCCAGCGACAGAACAACCCACGCACGAAGGCGACTATCACACTTCACTTCACGACCCCGCAATGTATCTACATTCTCCTCGTGTCCCTTCAACCACCGGTCCCTCCTCTCGCCGCCCTTCCGTATCCATCGACTCTGTTTTTGACGCTTTTGACCATTTCGACGACATATCTCCCTCCACATCTCCTTCTCACAACCACAAAATCGTGCTCCGACCCTCACTCAATAACAACATCACTCAACTATCGACTCTTTCATACTCTAACCATACTCTTTCACCCTATACACGCGATCTCCAGCATTTCACCGTCCGTAGCGTACCTCCACGATCCGCTGCTCCACCTGGACTCGTCGCTCTAGACCGCCAGCCAGTCAAAGCCAAACGGAAGCGTATTTTCCATCTGGGGGGAGCAAAGCAATCGTCTGCTGAGCCCGAAGCTGGGTCCAGCAAGCCGAAGAAACCCACCAACGGCAAGGTGCCCGATTTCGACGTATCCGACATGGACCGCTACTTCCCGACACATGATGATCGCAGTGTTAACTTGAACAAGCCGCACCGTGTGCCTTCTTCTTCGACTATTAGTCACTTATCACCCCCAACAACACATCCCCGATTGATATCACCCCCACATTTGCAACATCCATATCATGCTGACAATGCCAACGTTCCACTTCGTTCGCCATCGCTAACATAGACATCTTTGATAGACATTGACGTTTATTTTGCCAATACAATGTAAATTACCATCGCTGCTCAGTCTACTTCGTTTATCACTCGATCTATTTCTTTTAATGGGATTGTAATTAATCATGAAGTGCAGATTTCGGTAGATTCTTTCCCATTGTTCGTTCATACTCTGGCTCACAGTCAAGGGTTTGCTCTAGCCCGGACATCAAAGCAATTTGAAGTATGTACTTCTAGATCCAGCCTGGATAGCTTCAGTCCCTCACAAAGGTGACGGGGCTAGGTGCTCATACGATCGTTTCCGGTCATTCAAAGGTTTCAGATGGTGTCAAGTGGGTAGACATATGCAATGGTACTGATGTCAAGTTTACACTTAGAACGCGGGAGACTTCAAGCCTCTCAGCAATATTCATAATGGATAAGCCTCCCCGAGTTTCTCTTGTTTAGTTGTTTGGCTGATAAACCAGCTTCTGCCGTGCTCGACGATTCATGTATAGCATTCGAGACATCAATTCCGCATGTTTCTTTTCTGAACAAGTTGCGAAGCCGACCCAAGTAGGTCTGGCCGTTGTCTCTCAATGCTTTTGGAAACTGAGAGTAGATCGAATGTTAGCGCTCAAGCTTAAGCTCTAAGGCAAGGCTCATGGATCTGTCGAGAGAAAAGCTGATTGAACAGGGAAAAACGCAAGTTCTTGGGGAGAGATCGGGCGCGTGATACCGCGGAAGAATCCAATTTTTGTATGATTGAAAGCCGGGAGTAACCGTCCATTATCGACTGTTCTCTTTGTAACTACATCACTGTCTGGCATCAAGGCCCTGCTCTGGATTCGTTTGATAGTTTTAAATACTAAAACCAGTGATTTCGTGAATGTTCTAAAACAGATACTTTCGGAACAATTGCAAGCCGCGAGATGCTTTTCAACTCTGGCGACAAATATTGTCTCATGTGCAATTGATTACGTAGTATGATTGAATATTACAAGCTATGGTCTGTGCCTTTTGCACAGGCCTGTAGTTTTTACTAAGACTCATACCTAACCTCACTTCATTTAATTAGTTTTTTGACATTCAACTAAATGCTTAGTCTTAGCCTTGACTTTGCTGTGCTCAGTTAGGGCCTCAATTTTAAGACTCAATGCTTATTCCCAGCCCTAACTTTGCTGCACTCAATTATTGTAATGCAGACCATTGACAATGTACTTGTGATAAGTAATTATTATTATATTATACTTTACAAGCTACAGTCTGTGCCTTTGGCACAGGCCTGTAGTTTTTGCTTAGACCCAGACCTAACTTTGCTGTGCTCAGTTAGGTCTTTGATAGTCAGCTCAATGCTTAGTCCAGGCTCTAACCTCACTGTGCTCAGTCAGAGCCTTGAGTTTCACAACTTAGTCCCAGCTCTAACCTTGCTGCACTCAGTTAGAGCTTTGAGTTTCACAACTCAATGCTTAGTCCTGACTCTAACCTTGCTGTGCTCAGTTAGAGTCTTGAGTTTCAAAACTTAATGCTTAGTCCCTTCAAGATATTAATAACTCAGACTTGTCAAAGAAACTGAATTTTCAATGTTAAACAATTGAGTAGTGTGTACTTTGAGTTGTAGTTGTACATATTAAAGTGTTCAAGGACATGTTAAAGGCAAGCCTTTTGTGAGAATGAAATGCTCTAGTGTGAAGGTCTCAATATATAGCTATGCCAAGAATAAATGACAGAGTACACAGATCTTTCAGCTCATAGATCTTTGCTGCAAGTCCCTTCTTTATGATATTTATACCCTTTTTTGGTCAAGAGGCTAAAAATATCATCATTGAATGTTGTAGCTGTTGGCTACAAATAGAACAATCTTGCATGTATCATGCAGTAGTTGAATCAGACCAAAATATCAGATTAGACTAGATACATTGTGAATATAAGATGTTGTCCTTACATAATATAATAATAACTAAATAGTGTCACTCATACAATAAATAGACTACAGTATAGGCAGATGTGCTGGCAAGATTCTTCTGCAGCAGACATATATTTATCTTAGGGTAACAATCCAGTTACATACCCCTCTTCAAGACTGATGAATTGGTCTACCATGCAAAGGAGAGATGAGGCATAATTATGCATAAACCATTTACAGTCACCCAATTTGGGTGATACAGAAGTGAGATAGCTAACACTGACCACAGTTATAGCTATACAGCTGGTGTTTCAATCATGCTCTGACATTTTGACACATATGTACTGGCTCATAATAAGTCCAACTGATCACATGACACAGACTGAACTGTATGGTGGCATGTATGCTATAATTTTCAACATTACTAGTCTTATCAGACCATCAAGCATACAATACAGAGTGAAACTAGATAACTAGCATTATCATGTATTAGCAACTAGCATTGAGTCAAAAAAACTCATAGCTACCTACTGGTAACTAGAATTTAGGACCCTTAAATCATTTCTCTGATACCTTGCCCAATTTCATTGTTATAGCTATATTGCCTGTTGCAATGTTAGTTACAGGTACAAGTGGTGCCAATTCTGTTCTCAGTAAGGTTGATGGACCTGTTATAACCTCCACCATTAACCTGGTTAGTGTGATGTTAGTCATAGTAGCTAATAAAGGCAGCATACTATGAGCTGCAGTGCACTTCTAGAGATGGACTCTGTTGGGGTCTATACTAATAAAGTAATAAAGGCCTTTAGCCTCAGGGGATTCTGGCAACAAATGCTCCTTGTTCCTCTTGAACATGAAACAATAGTAATTGTTTTCTGTCATCTTCCTTCAGCCATCCCACTATAGTATGGTGGAAGGAGTGCCATTAGTGGAAAAGGTACTCAACATGCTCATCATTGACTTCTCAAAAGATGTCCAGTGACATTGTAGGGTTGTGAAACTGCTATTCAAAGGTAAATAATGCTATATGTGTAGGTGTAGTCTATACAGTCTAGTGAGATATGGTTATGCAACAAGATGTGTAATGCATTATCATCTGACAAGTTATGTGCCTAGTCATTGGGCATGTATACTTGTATAATATCCAAGTGGGTCCATATTGGGCCACTATTGGCCTCTCCAGAAATGCAGCATTGTAGAAGGCCACAGCCTCCCAATACATTCTTGGGTATACCATTATCAGGGCCAATTGCCTAACAATAGTTGATTTAGCTGCACTGTTGGTGCAGAGGGCTTAGTATAATGCAAAGCCAAACAGAGTTTTCCAGTGCATACAAAATGCAAAATCAAAGGCAATATCCTGCCAGGTGTTCTCTAGACTGGGGCATCCAAATATCAGCATGTATTGCACTACCTGCTTCAGTCAAATGGCCTGAATAGGTTGGATATGTCTATAATGCATAATGCAGAAGTTCTATTTTCCTTGATGTGCAGAAAGTGTGTTGAAATATGATGTTGTTCTACAAGGTACAAATCTTTGGAGCTTTATATAGGATTCTTAAGATCCCAGTATATGGGATCAGTCAAGAGAATCTGCATAGTGCAATCATATAAGGTAATGCTAAGCCACTGCACAACTGACAACAGTTCAGAAATCAGCATATATATGACTATTTGGTTGCAGTAGGGAATGTGCTTGTTGGTATAATACTTGTAAAGCTATTTCAGTTTGTAAAGCATGTATGGTAGACTGTACAGGGTGTATTTGCAGACTATTATTGCAGGCACTTTAGCCTACTAGTGTAAGTTAAACTTGAAGGCCACTACCTTATTGGCATTGGTGCTAATAAGGACAGTGTTACTATATAGGGAATAATACATGCAATCTCTAAGTGCTCCTTTAAAGCATAAGTTGAGCTACTCAGCATTGAGTAGCCCCCACACCTTTACTCCCAATCTATTTGGGATACATCCCAAAAAATCATTAATTGTCCAATGTTGTTGGGTAGCATTTGCCTTTACTATGTTTGCCTTTTTTATAGCAATCTTATTTCATTGCATATGATAGAAGTGCTGTGCTAGCATTTTGTCCTTGTCCAATTCCTGTTCTTCCTATAACAAAGACTGCCTATAATGGCTCCCATTTGTGGTATCTGCTACTGTCTTTCTAGAGGTAGTTATAGCTTTTTGTTAGATCATAATCAACCCATTATACTATGCTATTCTTGGATTATTGGCTACTGTGACTACTGCAAACTGAGGAAGAGGTGCCAGTACAGCTATGGCATATATAAACAACAATTGAGCTGGACCAGCTTAGGCAGGAACCTTGCTAGGGAAGTCCATAATATCTGGCTTTGTCAAATCTATCAGAAGATTTTAGCCTTGACAATGTTTAGTTGGCCCCAACATTTTCAGAGCATGTATTAATGCAGCAAGCCCTTGACTTACCATGACAACAGACTGAACTTTCAGCTCAGAAGCTGATGGTGCTGATAATACTACTCCTTGGCTGCTTAGTCCAGCCTGAGAACTGACAGTAGGTGCATATAGTACTTTAGCAATATATTCATGCTCCAGTGCTGGAGCATTAGTCATGACTTTATCATACAATTCTAATAACAACTCTGCCAGAGGAATCTCTATTAATGCTAAAGTATTTAGCTCATATGGATGATGGAGCACACCTACTGCTAACTATATCAGAAATGGAGTCACTACTAACAATGATAAAGATAACAGAAGAATTGGTGGGGAAGGTTGTGCTACTATAGGTATAGATGCCTATATAGCCTCCTATAGTCACTTTAGTAGAGCTTTAGCCCTTGTGGGCTCTCTCACTAGTTCTTTATATGTAGGTGCTTTCTGTTTACCAACTTGCTCAATATACTTTAGCATGATTTCATGCTGCCTCTTCATTATCTCAATCTAGTTGGGAAGTCCTTCAATGATAATAACTGCTAAGTTGTCTTACAAAAATGCTAAAGTTATAGACACAGGTTGCCCTACTCTCTCTAGCCACTACAGCAGTGCCTTATTCACTAGTTATGCATAAAGTATATATTCCTGCCTTGTTAGTCTCAGTGGCAG
Organism: Termitomyces sp. DKA19; assembly: GCA_018851325.1. NCBI lineage: Eukaryota > Fungi > Basidiomycota > Agaricomycetes > Agaricales > Lyophyllaceae > Termitomyces > Termitomyces sp. DKA19. Next base: position 13,098 of record JABCKS010000242.1, on the reverse strand, counting down.
TACTGGCTGTGTTACTATGCTTATATATACCTATTGTACTGGACATTTATAGTACCTCTCCTCATCTACCATCATATACTCAGACTTTGACCCATAGACTGCTCCTTCCCTATAGCTTGCCAAGTAGTAGAGTATCTGGTAGAGCAGCAGTTTTTTGCATTCTGAGTATGCTATATTTTCTGTAATATATAGACTTTGCCATTTATAGTCCAGTCAGTTTTGGCCTTGTGGCCATGCAAAATATTGTTGTTGTTGACCTTATAGAGATCCCCCTCCCTTTCCAGAGCCCTTTGAGCTCTGTCCAGGCTGGTTAGGGCCCCAGTAGGCCATTACACTCTCTTCAATCAACATATAAGCTATATGTTGTACAATGACACTAAAAAAAAAAAATTCTTCCAACTCCACTAGTGGACTGAATATCTACAAAGTCCAGTAACCAGACTAGACTTAGTCACTACTACTATTATAACATGTCTTTGACATATCATGCTAGTTGCTGTAAGTATTTAATGTCCTACAATTCCAAATACTTGTCTAAGGCTGCAAAGTTCTTGCAGCTTACCAAAGGCTCCTAAGTAGTATTCCTCAAGCTCTACCATACCTCAAACTCCAGGTACCCCTTTATTCACCTATAACCTGGGTCATCCACAAAATACTCTTGGCCTTTGGCTGTGCTAAAATTATAGGGTTCTGATATTGTGTCATTTGAAAACAGTGCATCATTATTCACTATATATAGTTGCAGCAGCAACACATATGTTAAGTTCAAAGAACCTGGGAGCTTATCTCTGAGAGCAAGAACCTGTTAGTCAGTTAGTCAATAACTGAGGAGGAAATGTACAAGTGTTCCAGGGTTGATCAGGGCACTAGGTAATGTCCTATCTGGAGTGAGTAAAATTGATGAGGTCCTGACATTACCCCCCCTTCAAGCATCAAGCTCTCAAGGTAAAACAGGTGTTGTAGGTCTTTTAGAGTGTCTTGTGGGGGCTCAGTAATTTCCTGAAAGTTTCTTTAACAGTTTACTGTCTAAATTTTCCCAAACCAGCTTTCTATATTTCTACCAGTATCTAGATCTCTTATGCTCCCTTTGGGCAATAATGTTGCTAAATAGCTAGCCTATAAGATGAGGTGGGGTGAGTGGCAGCAGTGCTTAGAGCAAGAGGCCATTAACCAGCTCTTTTAGTATAAGTAGTTTTATCCTAAGTAGTAATATTTCAACTTGTCTTCTAACAGAGCAGCAACAATGGCAGGTGGAGGCATTGGGGTTTGAGGCAGGGCCCTCCCAGGCAGGAAGGGCCAATGTAGGAGCAATGGGGGTGGGGGTGGTCAGGATTGAAGGGATTGAGGTAAGGATGTCTGTATAAGAACCTGCTGAAAGGGTTGGACAGCCCTTCTATGAATAGTATATCACCAACTGTCTGGTGAGTAATCTGCAGCCCTAGTTGATATTCCTGGTGCTGACCTTCCTAGTATGACTCTTGCCATATGCATGGCAAGTTCTGTGCCCTTATCCTCCTGGGTCAGTCCTATTATACTTAAGATATATACAATAGTTACTGAGACTGACACATTTGCTACTTGTTCCAGACCTAGTGGTAGATAGGGTGGTAGGAGGAGGAAGTAGTGCCAATTAAGGGGCCACAGAGGTTATCATAGCTTTAAGTCAAGGTGGTAATAGAAGGCTGACCTCTGAAAGTTTGTTTAGATGCAGTAATATTGAGAAGGTTGGGTTTGATGGGTACAGAGGTGAAGAGTGTAGGCATGGTGCAGGTAGGGCAGCAAAGCAGTCTGGGTAGGGCTACAGGGCCATCCATAATATGCCTATCAGGTCTTGGAGTCCCCTTATTCCTTCTGTCACTCAGTTCTTTAGGCTTACATATGGGTTTAAGGTGCTGAGTATTCTCCTAGAAGGAGCCAGAGCCCAAGCATTGCCACACTAAGCTCTCCTCTCTATTCTCCTGATCCTCCACTCCCTCCATCCAGACCTCCTTCAGTCCCTATGTTTCCAAAACCTTGCTGTTGGATAAAGTCACCAACCTCATAAAGAAGGTGGTCCAGCTCTAGAAGGTCAAGGCTGTGCAGCTAGGGAAAAACCAGCACATTATAGTCTAGAATCAGGAACTGGTCTAGGAGCTGACAATAAGGATAAGGGAGCTGGATGCTCTCCATCAGACATATCAGGAGTTGTGGGAGTGGAACTAGAGGGCAATGGCAGGGTCAGGTCAGCAGGAGCAGAGGGTGGTGAGGTGGGGTGAGGAGAGTTCACAGAGGCTTACTTTGATGGGGTAGCAGGTTTGTACTGGTGATGACAAGCAGGCTTGGAGCTGGTTAGCAGCTTGACAGGTCCAGCACTGGCTATCCTTAATGGGTGAGTGATTTTTGCTCTTCTTGGAGTTTCTTGCTGCTGAGAATCTCTCATAGTGGGCTTCAAAGTGGATCTAAGCATACTGGAGTCTGCTGAACAAGGCAACTATGGTGCATTTGTTCATTTATAATGGCCTCTGTCAGATCCATCCAGAATATCATTTACCCTCAGAGATTGAGCATAGAATAGGTGAGGTTGGAAAGGCTGGAGAGCATCTATTGGTGGATGGTCCTTAGCTAGGAAGAGGTTCTGAAATAGATAGTACAGAACTTGGCAAGTCTGATGCTCTTTTCAGAGAACATATAGAAGGAGATATAGAGGACCCTATATATAGAGCTGTGGAAAGAATGTGAGTTGTTAGAGCCATTGCTAGAGGGGGTAGATATGACTGTGGAGAAGGACATTGGGGGGGAGGTAATTGACCTCCAGGAGGTAGAGCAAGCTAAAGGTAGGTCAGACATACTACTGCTATTTGTATTGACTGTGCCTTTCCCATAAGTGTCCTATGCATTCTTTCAACATGCCCTAAGGTATATGATGCACCAGTTTCAAGAACCTTACTCCTAAACTTGTACTAAGCTTTATAGTTATTGCTGTTAAATTTGCTATCATGTCCTATACAAAGTGTTTTAAGACTTTTGCTGATTCCACATTTATAAGCTAAAATCTAAGCCTATAGTTTGCCAAATACATTGCTTCTTACTTTTAAGGGAATCAACCATGGTTTATTAGAGTAATTATTAACCAGATTCATAATGTAGAGATTGCTGGTACAAGATGTCACTGTAGCTTGACCCATCAAATCTACCCATACTTTCTCTAGCCTCTTGGTTGCCTTATGACCCTCTCCTTCCTCTTGCTTCTTTGGTACTGGCATTCTAGCCTGTTTGCCAAGGATGCAGTCATCACATATAGAGGGTTTTTTAGGGACAGTTTTAGGCATACTGTTGATCATTCCAGCCTAGGCTATTTAGGCAATAGCCTGATAATTTGCATGTCCAAGTCAATTGTGCCATGTTTTGAAGTTTGGTAAAGTATATATAGTGTATACATGGTCATTGTATAAGTTGAGAGCATATTACTTTTTTTTCCTTAGCACTCATGTTCTAGTTGCAATCATAGTATTGGATGATGCTTTCTTTAGCATGACCAGTGGTGATTATGCTAGCTAATTCAGTCAGTTTGCTGACAGATAAGAGGGAAACCATTGATTTTGGTATATACAAGGCATTATCAATTATGATGTGGACTCCTTCCTTTACATGCAGACAAATACTACCAATTCCAGTTGTAGCTATAGCTGATCCTGCCACACCACAGATTTGCCTTTCCAGGATTAGGATCAGGGAGTCAAGGTCAGACTGATCAGGCAATATGTACATAGTTATACTAGAGTCAAGGTAAAATGGAAACATATTGAGTAATATATCTGAAGGATTTGACATATAAACTTTGTCACCTTGATCATAGTTGGTATAATTGCACCAGTTAACTTCTGTACACAGCTTTTCAACCACAATTAGGGAGTCAAATTCTAATGCCTCAACCTCCTTAATACTAGGAGTCTCAGAGATTATGTCAGATGCAAGGCCTGTAAACTCTGTCTTAGCAGTTGATAGTACTTTGCCTCCCTGCATGGCAATGTATGTAGCAATTATATCTGAATCACCCTACACAGTAAATGCTAAACCACCCAAGGGAGTTATTGTAATTTTTGTAGATGTCTTCTTAGAGTCCCTTCTTTTCTGCTATGCATCAAAATGGGCTAAATGAGCCTTTCTGGATTCCTCCACCATTCTTCCAGACATTCCACCTTCCTCCAAAATACACCAAGGAAGAGTATGTTCTAAGAAATTTGTTCTGCCTTTTAATTTACACCCAGTGCATATCAGCCTATTATATCTCAATGTTCTTACTGTGAAGACTGTAGGTGTTATATCTGTAGATGTAGGGGTCAATTAATCAGCATCAATTAAGGTTTGTTCCTCTTTGAGGGACTAATGAATCTCAGTGGGTCTATATTTGGTTACATCACTCACCATTGTAGAATCCCTTGATATAATGGATTGCATGTATGCATATAATTTATGGGATAGTGAGGACAACACAGCAATGGATTGTAATAACTCCTTTGTAACTTCTTCTACCTGAAATGCATAATTCACTTTTTCAAAAATTTCATCAACCATCTTTGTAAGCAACTGCAATAGCAAGCATTTCATTGTAAAGGCCTCCTAGAGCAGGTGTATCTGTTAAACTAGAACTGCCCCTCCATGTTGCATCTTCAATTACTCCCATAACCTAACTGGGTTCCATTCTTCAGTATATAGCTTCTGTTCAGCAG
>JABCKS010000241.1:0-27272 GCA_018851325.1 Termitomyces sp. DKA19 | reverse complement strand
GGATGATGGGGAGAGAGGGGTTGTAGTGTTGGAGGATGGGGGCAGAGGTGAAGGCAGTTTTGAGGAGTTTGAAGACATCTTGATAGTCCAAGTTTCAGTTCCATGGGGTGTCTTTCCAGGTTAGGCAAGTGAGCTTTTTTGTAATTCCAGAGTAATTGTCAATGAACCTCCAATAGCAGTTCATGAAGCTAAGAAAGGACTGGAGTTCCTTCATGTTTTGTAGGTAGGGCCAGTTGGTGATAGCATTGACCTTGCCCAGGTCTATGCAGATGCCTTCTGGAGTGACAATGATGCCTAGATACTTGACCTTCTGAGTGTGGAAGGAGCATTTGTTGGGTTTGGCATAGAGGTTGTGCTGCCAGAGTCATTTTAGGATGCATCAGACATGATCTTGGTGTTCTACAAGGGAGTTGGAGTAGATGAGGATGTTGTTCAGATATACTACCATAAAGACATTGTTCATATCATGGAAGATGTCATTCATAAAGTACTGGAAGGTAGTGGGGGAGTTAGTCATTCTGAAAAACATTACTAGGTACTTAAAGAGCTCATATCAAGTCCAGAAAGCAGTCTTCCACCTGTGTCTGGGGGTGATGTGAACATTATTATACCCAGAGTGGAGGTCAATCTTTGTATATACTTTGGCACTCTGGAGTCTGTCCACAAGGTCTCCAATGAGAGGAAGGGGGTACCAGTCCTTCTTTATGATCTGGTTGAGCCCTTAATAGTTGATACAGAGGCAGAGTATGCCATCCTTTTTCTTGGCAAAGAGAACTGGGGCTCTGGCAGGGGAAGAGGAGGGTTAAATAAAGCCCTTTCCCAGCATTTTGTCCACATAGTCCTTGAGGGCCCAGAGCTCAGTTTCCAACATGTTGTAGACCTTCCTGAAGGGGGGGGAGGCCCTGTCTTCTAGGTTGATCTGGTGGTCATAGAGTCAGTGCAGAGGGAGTTCCTTGGTGCTTCCTTCTGAGAATACATCTGCAAACTCATGGTATTTGGAGGGCACAACCTTGTGCAGAATCTCCTTCTTGGATTTGATGGAGTCTAGAGGTTTCGGGGCTTGGAGCTATTTGATGGGGGTTATATACAGCTGGTAGGCCTGGGTCCTGTTGTAGAAGATTCTGGCAAATACGGCAGCCCCTATGATATGAGGACTATGTCCTAAGGTCTCCTCCTTTGAGGTCTAAGAGTTTTTTGGGTCAGAGGAAGCAGTTCAGAGGGGAGATAGCCCTTGGAACTTGTTGTTGGGGATGTTGGATGGAAAGAAGTCAGAGGGTGGGGGTTGAGGGGAGCTCTTAGGAGGGGAGGTTGTAGAAGAGGGTGTGATTGTGGGAAGGGGTGTGGAAGGGGAGATGGAGGGGAAAGCATTGGTGTCAGTGTCAAGGTTTTCCAGGGGATGAGGCTCACCAGCATTGTAGTTCCCTTCCTCCCCCCTAAGGTCCTGTAACAGGGGTTGGAGGGGGGAGCCAGGGTTTGGGGTAAGGGGGCAGTCAGGGTTGGGTTTGTCCTCAATAGTGGGGGTGTGTTGGGATTGGAGCAATATCCTGATGGCTAGTCAAGCATCTTTGCTGTTGAACATCATACTCATTGAGTTCCAGTCAATGTCAGGATTGGCCTCATATAACCAGGATAATCCAAGGTTGATTGGGGTGGCAGGATGTAGTTGGGTGATTTAGAGGTTGATGGGAAATTCCAGGCCATTAGCAAGGTGGATGCTGTTAACATAGTGGTGAGAGATCATTCTGGAGGGTGTCAGGTTCCCATCAAAGAGTTGCAGCTTGACCAAAACATCTAATATCTTTCCTGGGAGACCCAGCTCCCTACTTATAAAGGTCCCTGTGGCCCTGCTGTCCAAGAGTGTGGCATAGGGTGGTATTCATGAATTAGAGAGTGACATCAATAATAAAGGAGCATGCTAAGGTTGAGTGCAACTTGCTAAGGCTTCTGACATTTGTTGGGTCTGAGTCAGAGGAGAGGAAAAAAGGGATGGTGGAGGAGTCTATGTGGTCCAGGGTCATAGTAAGGGTCTGCCAGTCAATGTAGGGGTTAATAGAACATAACCATAGAAGACCCAGAACTATGGGGGCAGAGTCATGCAGCTGGGTAATAAGCATCCAGAGCTTGAGTTGCATACTGTTCTTGAAGTGTAAAGGAACATATGTGGAGTAGGTGATTTCCCCAGTGGAGGACAGCCTGCCATCAAACAATTGGAGCTGAATGGGGCTGGGCAATCAAATCCAGGGGAGGCAAGAGAGATGGACCTAGTTGTCATCAATGAAGTTGTTGGTGGTGCCACTATCTACCAGAGTGTTGATATTGTTGGAGCAGAGGAAGTGAAGTGCAAAGCAGGAAGGATTGAGAGGATTGGGAGAAGAGATAAGCCATGAGGGTGTTTGGAGCTGGTACCAAAGCATGTATGTGTGAAAGCATAGTGGAAAAAATGTCAGGGTCAATTCTATGATTCAGTGCATCTTTTGGGTCAACTAAATTACTGACTTGTTTTCTACATACTGGAACTCAAATTTGTCCCCATCTATGGTCTAGACAGCTTGTCTGAGGGCACCCCACTCTGAACACTCTTGGACAAAGTGCCCAGGCTTGCCACAGAGCAGGCATACCTCTGCCCTGTGTCACTGTTTCTTTGTTTCCTCAGGGACAGCTATACAAGGCCAGTCTGGCTGGTGTAACTGGTTAGCCTGTAATAATTTGTCTTCCAGGTCTTTGCTCACAGACTTGGGGTTGCTGTCACCCTGTATTGGAGCATCATTCTGATTGTCAGGATCTAGGACAACTGCTTGAAGTTGGGCAGGGGGTTATGTGATGTTTCTGGGGCCAGGTTAATCAGAGTTTTAGGCAGGGAGGCTGGTTGTAGTGAGGTTAGGAGGATGGGGAAGTCCACTGTAGGGCTGCCAGGATCCCCCTAAGGGGCAGGAGGAGTAGCCTCCACAACTGGTCCTGGAACCAGTAGGGTCTTCCCAATAGCACTGGTCAATGTAAATGACAAGTTTCTTAAGGTCCTTGTAGGTGGACTGTTTTAGTGCAAGGCAGAAGACCTCATAGATTCACTTGAAGAGGGCCTCATTGAGTTGAAAATGCAATGCATAGTAGTTCTAGCCAGTTTTATAGGCCTCCTTCTTGAACTGGACTACAAACATAGTAAAGCACTCCTCTAGAGATATCTGGAGTAACATAAGCCTTCTTTTGGCCTCAGTGACAGTATTGTAAACCCCAAACTTTAATAAGAATTCCTGCACAAAGGCTTTCTAGTCAGAGAATAGCAGGTAGCAGGGGTTGTACCAGAGAAGAGCTGTATAGTGGTCCAAGGCAATTCCCTGCAGATAGAAGGAAGCAAATGCAACATGGGCCTTGTTAGTGGCAAAAGTGTTTAGCTTTCCCTGGAATGTGTTGAGACACTGTACCAGGAAGGTGCACCATTTCTAGGGGTTACAACCATGGAAGGATTCTGGCTTCTGAATGTCCAGTTGACCTTTGCAAGCTAGAGCCTTGCAGACTTCATTGGCTTCTGCCCAATCTTTAGGGTTTTGGAGGGGAGGGGTAGCATTATAGTAGTAATAATAATGGTTCCTTGCTCCTCCTGGTGGAAAATGTCTACAGTGAGGCCCCACCCTCCAGGAGGCCCTTCTCCTAGAGGTTTTCCACTGAGGGGTGCTCCTTGTCCTGGCCCAGGAGGTGGCCTCACCAGGATCTATCCTGGAAGTCTGCTAGAGGGTCCAAAAGGATCCTCTGGTGGTCCCAAGAGGTCCTTGAGTAGTCTGAATGGTCCTTCAGAGAGGTCCAAAGTGGCCTCCCTGAAGTCCTGGGCCTGGGGAGGGGCCAGATGCTGCTGCAGGTGCTGGTGCTGGTGCCAGGGGGGGGCAGGGGGAAAGGGGTGAGGGTGGGCAGGGGAAAAGGGGTGAGGGTGAATAGGGGGAAAGAGTGTGTTTAGACTGAGTGTCCCTGTCATTCTCCATGGCAGGTGCAGCTAAGGGAGAATCCTGATCCTATATATGGAAGGTCTCCATGCCTGGGGCCAAGTTGGAGTGGAGTTGGGCTGAGAGTCCTACTGTCCTGGCCACAGGCTGGTCAAACAGCCTGCCAGAGGGGTTGAGGTTTCAGAGTAGGGCAGAGGCTATGTCCAGGTTGTCCTGATGTTGGTTTTTGGCATTTGGGGCCTTGGCAGGCTGGCAGGGTGCCTGGTCCATTTTTCATTGTAGGTGGAAGAAGTACATAGGGTCAGAGAGGTCCTTAAACTTTCCCAGCAATGGCAACATGTGGATTTCCCCAACCAGGTTGTACAGCTCATTCTACAAGGAGGTGTCACCTCAGAGAAGGTCAAAGGCTTATGCTGATAGGTTTCCTTGCTTGTAGAGCTTAAAGAATGTTACTAGGTGGTCTACTCAGACCTTAGTAATGGCCTCCAAGGTGGGTTGCCCCAGTTTCTCAAAGAGACTCTGGGTCTGTCAGGAGAAGTCTACTTATAGGAGTTGAAGTTCCCATAGAATTGTGCTACATTGCTAAGAGTAGTCTGCCATGCACTCTCCCTGCTGAAGCAGGGGGTCCCCTCCCATCTGGGGCATGTTTTTGAGTCCCATAGGTGTAGGAGGCATAAGGACAGCTGGAACTGCCATAGGCCCCCTTTGGGGAGGTGCAAGGCATACAGTTGAAGCTAGGGGTGAGTAGCCCTTGGCTCCTGATGCATACCCTGCTCCAGTGGTGAATGGACCAGTGCTGACAGGTACCAAAGCATTCCACCCTGTGTTTGGAGCTCCTGGTGGGCCTCCTGGGTGTGGTCCTGCATAGGGGTCCTGTGCAGAGGGAGGTGCCAGGAAATGCCAGTTGGAAGCTGGGCCCTGACTTACCAAAGGTCCTGGCCCAAATCCATGCATGGCTATAGGCCAGTACCAATGCAAGGGTTGGAGAGGTGGTTGTGGGTAGGGGGTCTGGTTGTTCTGGGGCATGACTGGAGGTTGCATGTAATAGGTTGGTGCAATTGGGTTGCCATAGGAGTCCATAGTGTAGGTGGTGGTAGGCCAGTAGAGAGGGCTGGCATAGGGGGCCATTGAGTGTCTGATGAGTGGGGGGAGTCTTGATATTATGTCAGGTCCAGGAACTTGGGAGCTCACCTCCAAGAGCAAGAACCTGCTAGTTGGTTAGTCAATGATGGAAAAGGAAATGTATGAGTGTTCCAGGCCTAATCTAAGTGCTAGGCAATGTCCTGGAGCTGATGTGAAGAGGGCAGAGGTGGTTGAAGTCCATGGGAATGTTCCACAGACTGAGACAACTATTCCAGAAAGTTGGGAGAGAGGAAGGAGAAAGAGAATAGATTGGGTAGGAATAGAGACAGAGAGAGTAGAGAGACAAGAAGTAGATGAAAGTAGGCAATATCAAGACTACTGACTGACTATGAGGTTCTGGGGCTATATATTTGAGGTCTCTGGGGAGAGTCAGGGATGGTAGGGGGCCCCCAGGTGGGTGGTGTCTGCCCAGGATTTGGCTTCTATTGTAGCAGGGCCTGGGTATGGTCTGAAGTGGGCCCCAAGGGTGAATCCATGGGGTGGGGGCATCTTGAGGCTGAGGTGGGCCCTGAGGGCACATTGGGACTTGGGAAGCTGTCTTACCAGTGATCTGGTGATGCATAAGGTGCATTCCAAGGAAGTTGTTGGGGTCAGGGCTTGGAAATGTGTGGGCCAGTGATCCAGTGATGCACAGGTCTTGGGGGGGGGTCTGGGTAGAGGGCAGGGACATCTGAGGGTTGGGTGGGGCAGTTTGGGTGGTTGTTGGAGGTGGCAGGGTCATTGGAGGATGATGAAGTGAAATTTGTGGGGTTCTGACAATGATACTATCTATAACTATCTATAACTACTATATTTGTACTTGTGTAAGGCAGTGCCTTACTTTGTACTTTGTAGACATACCAATCAACTGGTTTTGTGTTACAAGGTATGAATTGTAAGCTGTGTGCAACATAATGGATATGTTACAGTGATGCATGACATATAATCCTTGTAATTTATTTGCATCTGTTAGTGGAATCCACCTCCATTTTGTTTTTGTTTGGAGTGTAATTAACTATCTCTCTGAGCTTCCTCTTTGGCTTGACTCTGCCTTACGTTCTATCCACTGAAGGTGTATCTGTCTGTTGAAGATGTCATTTTCTATACCTTGTGCTGAAAGAAAGAAAAAAAAAACTGTTGTTACCTTGCTGAAGCTCTTGTCAATCAGTGCAATATAACTGCTCAGGAAGGTTGCACAAATGGATGGCCAGTCAGATTGAAGTCATGCATGCAGTGCCAAAACAGGTGACAAAAAACATATATTCAACAAAAGTTCAAAAGAGATTGTAAGTCTGTCATTCTACTTTTTTCTTCTATTTAGTCATAGTATTATATACTCTTTTCCTGTGGCCTATTATTCCAATACCAACCATTTGTTATGGTTTTCCATAGCCACTGGTCAATGGAACGTATCAGCAGGTCAGGTAAAACAGACATAGATAAGTCTTTCTAGAATGTCAAAGGTAATAACTTTTCGATATATTTTTAGTCTAGTATCTAGTTTTTTGGACTTAGGTACACGAATAAATGATGTTTGTAATATAGTACCAGTCGACATATCATATCTCAGCTCGTATGAACGCGCAGAACTCGCAGTGTAGACCTCGGACTTGCTGTGCGCCGCAACAGCCCATCCTCGACGGTTACCTGGATTTCATCATTCTTCATGTCACGTCTGTTCCACAGACACTTGCAACTTCGAATCAAACATGTACAAGTTCTGTATCACTAGCATTACCATACACATTTAACTTATCTCTATCCTATCAATACCATGCCACGCCACATGAAAACCATACCAGAGCATCGGGCGCTATTTAGCAACAACATTCACGAGATGCATGAATTTCGACCATTGGCTTTGATAACGAAACTAGGAGAAGTATATTTACGACTACCTTGTCGTTGGAACCGCAAGAAATCAAAATATCTTCGTTCGTGTTAAGCCACTAAAATGCACTTAGAGAACGGGGAGCCACATTGCACCACGTGCATGTAAGCTACATTTTGCAAGTGATAAAGTCTCTTTTTCACGGCCAGGCACCACGGTGAATCTGGAGAATGGAAAACTATATTGTATCACGCGCACGTTCAACCAACGTTTTGCAAATGGGATGTTGATGCGTTTGAACAAACATTACTTCTTTTTAGTACGGCTCGTGATCCTTTCCCCGGGCCCGTGCGCTCCAAACCGAGGTTCTCGAGGCATTGATCTCTGTTCGAACAAACAATCGTCGCATCAGGCTACAGCAAGCCTTTGGGAAAGTTCGGGACAGATATCAGCTTGCGTATCGATACTGAAACGGTTGTGAAAAGAAGTAATGTTCGGGCGAACAGATCAACATTAATTAACAGTTGAAATTTCGAACTTGCCTATCGATATACTGAAACGCCTGTAAGAAATACATTACCGTAAATACGATCATCGAAGAACAAGGTCTGTCCACTGATGATGCAGATGGCTTACAAAAGAATAAAAAAAGATATATCTATACATGTTATATATAGAAGGCACGGGCCAGCGCGCCTCTAACTTCAAGTCCAAACAAATATTAAGAAATCTATCCGATTTCATAACTAATCATGAAGGAAGGATGTTGTTAGCAGCTCGTTGAATGCAGTGTCATTGCAATGACTTACTCTGAACAAGAAGCTGAGCTATGACAAAGTTAGTCAGAACATGAACAGATATAAGTAACGACTTACATCTTCAGGAGTCAGACGTCCCATAGCCTTCACAAACACATAAGCATGACCATAAAGTGTTCGCAATGGGATGTATTGCTTACCTGATCATCTGTATCTAGAGTGGCATTGACCATGGCGGACTTCTTTTCCTGAAGCTGGATATCACAGGGAAGGCTGTGAAACGCAATCTCCATCAAGACTTCAGGCAATACCATACCTGAACAATCTGGCTCTCAATGCTATCTTCGACAACCAACTTGATGGCTTGCACCGGCCGGTGTTGACCCAAACGATGGATACGATCCATTGCCTCTACATACGTCGTCAGGAAGAGAATCTAGTGAAGACCTCGATAAAAAACTCACGGTATTCAACGGCTGGATTCCACCAACTATCCATAAGGTACACCCGCGACGCTTCTGTCAAATTAAGGGCGACACCTCCGGCTTTCAAGCTTACAAGGAAGACCGTGACGTCCACATTATTCGCTAATGACCACTGATAAGTCTTCGGTCACATAAAGGGTGAATGTATTACTGAAGTGCTTGATCGTGGCGTCTCGAGCTTGGGGGCTCATGGTTCCTTCCAATCGACAAATCTATTCAAATTAGTACAAAGGGGAAAAGATCAGATTCAGACTATACTCACATTAAAGCCAGCTTTCTGAAGACGGAACGCGATCAGATCCAAAAAGTTGACGAACTGACTGAAAACTATGCTCTTCGTCGTCGCATCTTGGAGCCGCAGATGGCTCAGCTCCTCAAGGAGTGCCTCAATCTTCGACGAGGACCTCCAGGACTCGAGGTTCAGACGACCGAGGATGCCTTGACGAGCTTTGATGGTGTATTCCTCAATTTCGAGAGCGGGCGCTTCTAGGTCGATTGTCAAGGGAAGATGACAAGTTGGGCATTGGGGCTAAAAGAACGTAGTGAGGACGTGGCGCAAGTACATTACTGAAAGGAGATACCGTGTCTTCCTCGGAAGTTTCGAGGTACTGTTTGATACATGCACGATCGAAGATGTGCCGGCATTTGGCCTGGATAGCATCTTCGGCAACGTCGTTGCAGATACGGCACACGGTAGCCTCCTCCAGGTCCAAGTCAGTAAACTTGTGAGCATTTGCTTTGCTCCGTAGAACAAGATCAGGGTGACAGGCCATTTGCCGGAGTCGAGTCAGGCTGGGTGTTAGTCATGTCAGAAAAAATCGGCTTAGGGTGGAATTGACATACAGAGTAAAGATATTCGAATAGTCTGAAGCATTGGTTAGAAACAGACTCGGGCGTGTACTGGTAAACTTACTGTTAAGTACCGTTCCTTGATCAACGAAGGTGCTGAACTCGCGTTTCGCGTTAGTATACAGCGAAAGATAGAGATCCTTCTCTTCTGGACTAAAAAAGTCTTTGCGAACAAGAACGGTACGCGGTGGTAAGCCTAGGTCATCGGCTCTTTGAAGCTAGAAAGACTATTGATATGACGAAAAATGTGGTTCTAAACTTTGATTGACCTTCGTTCGGCGAAGCATCATTCTATCCAAGAGGATCCTAAGTTTCTTGAAAGCGGGCTTGCCAGGGCCGACCATGCCATGCTTCTGAATGGGGGTGAGAATCTCGTTGTTCCAGAAGCAAGTCTGAAAGGAATATATAAGTCGGAATCATGGTCCACGGATAGATAATAACGACGGGCTTACATGCTGCATAGGAGTGTGTCCACAGTCTAAGATACATATACTCAGCTAGAGACCATCCAACGTCACACGAAAACGCACCATCACAAGTACGCTTGTCGGAAAACTTCCAGTGCAGGGATTTGCAATCACATGACTTGCCTTTTAACAATCTTTTGTGAGTTCGGTGGTACCTTCTTCAAGGGACAGATAGATGGGCGTACAGAAATAGTTACGAGAAAGGATCCCCTCCAAGGAACCGTACGAGGCTGTACAATTCTCCCACGCGATTCTGCAAGGGAGTGCCAGACAAGCACCATCGGTAGTTACCTTTGAGCTCGAACGCAGCTTTGGCGGTGTTCGTAGATCGTTCTTTGATATTGTGAGCTTCATCAAGCTGGGTATAACTAGGTAAGGAACGTGTTTTCACCAAAGACAATTAGATGATATACCACGATGCGGTTCCATTGAATGTGATGGATGGGAGATTTCTCCTTGACGATCACGCCTTTCCGTTTGAATCCGGAATGCTGCTTTCGGAAGCAGCTGTAGACGATGTGAACTTGAATATCGATGTGAAATACTGGTTGACATACCTTTCCATCACGGCGTAGGTCGTAAGAACCTATTAAACATGCTCAATCTTGAGATATAGACAAGACTGTCGTCGGTACGTACCACATCATACTTTTTGAGCTCGTTATGGTCCGTTACTCGAGATGCACCGTGCCAAACGAGGACTTTCATGCCACTGGTATGAGTCTCTATCTCGTTTTTCCACTGCATGACTGCAACAGTAGGGCTTGGAAAAAGATCAATCAGCCGTATCTCACACCAAGCCACTGACAAAGTCGCTTACGCCACCACAAGATTGGGATTAGCCCTGTCCGAGACAAGCAGACTGATGATCTGAATAGTCTTTCCCATTCTGTAATACCATATAGGTTGAATTCTCGTCTTGCTAAAGGATCACCAAATCACTTACCCCATCTCATCCTAGATGGCCAGACATGAGTCCTTCAAAAAACATCGAGAAAGACAGAAACGCACGGCGAGCATTCCTCCATGCCAGATGCCTTGTTCTTGCTGTCGCATCCAATACAAGCTCTCGCGTTGGAAGGGCAAAAGAGTCAGCTTGAGGTTTGCCGGCTGTTCAGCCTGAGTAGGCTTGACAATAGGAATCATCTCCTCGAGATCGCCCCAGACATCCTTGAGCTCTGGATGGTGTCGCAGCAACGCAAGTGAAGATTTCTCAGCCTGAGGCTCAATTAACGTTGGATGCAACATATGCACGATGAGTGTACGTACATAGGTAAGACGCCTGCCCAGCTTCAACGAGAGTTTCGACTCTTCATGCTTTATCTCTTTCTTCCATGCATTCGCCTTGCGTCGCTGTTCCCTCTTCTCTGCTTGGAGCTGTGCCAGGGTCATATGTTTTCTTGAAACAGTCGGCCAAGGAGCTGGGTCAACTTTCTTGCTTTTCTTCGCTGAGGCTTTGCCCTTGCCCTTGCTAGAAAGGGGAACATCAGAATCAGACCCAGACTCGTCAAACTCTCCATCGTCTTCGGAAACATAATCATGACTGTCGACACCCTTGTTGGCTCTTTTCATGCGCCGCTCTGCGGCGGCAGCAGCTAACTCAGCGACTTTATTTGTGGGGTTTCTGGAGGAGGACCCTGAGCCTGAGACGCTGTTAGACCGCGCGGTCTGAAGAGACATCTCAGCCGCGGCGGCGAGCATGACTGCTTCTTCGTCGCTGTCACTAGCCACAAAAGCGTTTTCATCTTCCTCAGAAACGACATATTCGGAGCCACTTCCTTCAGACTCATCTACCTCTTGATATTCTAGGCTTGCATCAGATTCCATCTCAACGTCTTCATCATCAGAGGACGCAGGCGTTGGAGCAAAAGACCCCTTGCCCTTGCCTTTCTTTTTGCCGGTTGGACGAGGCAAAGCCTTTTACGCATATTGAGCGTTTCTCAAGTACATGTCACGGCATTTTAATGCATACCTTCGCTTTCGCTTTCTCTTTAGATGTCGTCGCTATCTCGACATAACAGGTCGAGGAGGCAGCCCTGCGTTTTAGCGCCGGTCGCTTGACAGACACTGAGTCGTCAGGTTCAGAATCGTCCAAATCACTCGAAGCAGCGCGTTTCCTCGTGATCCCCCTTGCCCTAGCCACTTGCGGTTTCTTATACAATGGTTCGCTGTCAGAAGTTGCAGGAGTCTCAGAGGCGGCTGCCGACGCCTGGGCACTGAAGATGGGTGATAAATTTGTCGTGGCGGTTGTTGAGGTAGGAGTTGGCGACACTGGACGTCGTGCACTGCTTCTAGTCACTCTAGCCATGGTTACTGGAGAACAAAAAGAAGGCGAACAAAGAAATTTTTCTCGCGCCTGTGACTGGCTTAATTAGCGTTATGCACACGTCACGTAATCTCACGTGGGCGCGTTTGCCTTTTGGCCGCCTACACAGTGATGATACGTTGTACATGGCGTTTGAAACCCTAAGAGATGCATGATGCGTATATAGATCAGTTATTTTACAATGAGAGGAGGTAGTAGCGCCGGAACATAGACTCTAAGATAAATAGATGGGGTCCAGGCAGAAACGTGACATGATATGATCAATGAATCATGGGGGTCCGAACGAACATGAGGTAGCCTTCATAGACAGCCCAACCAATGGCGGAACTAAGGACTTTGCGTGATAGTCGTAAAGATGCCCCGTCAAAGTATCCAGTGATGCCGCGTTGCTGGGGATCATGATAGTGAGTAGGACTCTACAACCAATAGGTGGAGGGGATGATCTCATTACCTGCCAAATTGTCCGTACTGTACGCCAGAGTCCATGATATCGATCTTCTGATCGTACTTGGATTTTGGTCTGTATGAGGAACCTTGAGCTTACAGAGCAAGGACGGAAAGGCGATCGATAGACCTACCTTGATGACGTCAAAAGGGTGGGTTGCAAGTGTTGCTATCGCCCCAGCGGAGGCTGCTGAGAAACTGTGTATTGCGGCTGCATGCCCACTGGATGTGGTAGGGAATATAGAATCTACAGACAAAATAGATATAGCCTAGATAACCAATGGAATGTACATACATGTTTCGCGCTTGATGCCTTCATAAAATGAAATGAACAGTCCAGCATACGGTGCATCGCGGAGTGAAGATGCCAGGAAGCCACGGAGAAGCTCCGACGGGCCTTGACGAGTAATGGCGATGAGAGCACCCGTCACGCTTTGGTATGCGTACATATTACTCTAAGATCCCATTTGGTACGTTTCGGAACAGTTGAAAAACACTCCCACCTCAAACTGTGCTTTAACCACAGAAAAGGGATTCAGAAGAAAACCGACTCCAACACGCATTGTTGCACCCGCAAGGAGATTTCCCGTGCTAGTCAGAGTAGGAAGCACCGACGAGTTCTTCCCGTTCCCGGTGTGCACACGGACAGCAGCAAAGTAAGGTGAAGTCGCCATGACAGAGCGGAGCTGTGTTACGCTCGTCATGTAGAGCGCGACTCCTGGTACATTCCTTGGAAATACAATTTTTTCCAGGTTGTGCTCGAGTTGAGTAAGATACAAACCTGATCAAAGAAGCAGCAGTACCCCTCCATAGTCCTCCAAATCCTCGTTCTGTAATAACATTGCGAATGGTGCTTAAAATGAACGCATTTCGTCTTTGACACGCAGTTGAGTCCATTACAAACGGGAAAACGAAGAATAAACGCAACTGTATTCTGCCATCTCCTTGTTGCATACGCGTCTTGACGAGGTCAACTAGACAAAGGATAAGAAACTTGAAACATTACGGCATGGCTTTGGCCTCCTCACAGGGCTGTAGGCAAATTGTTGTAGCGAAACCCGAAAGGGCGCCTCGAATTATAACAATCAGTATTGGACGATCCCTCTGGAAATCTGGACTGACCGGAGAGCATTTGCTGCCCGACATTGCTCATACGCTGCTACGTTCGAAAAATTCCGCAAGAGGATACAAGACGGGCAATGAACAGGTACCTTTAATTTGTATGGGCAATGACTCCTTTGAAGTCAATTAGACTTAATTGATCCAAGGTGTATAATGTAGAAAAGGGCGCTTATAAACAGTCCTGTGTGAACTGAAGAGTTCGTGAAAAGTACACGTGATTCCCAGATCAGAGATCTTCGCCCCGACTCGGCAATCGAGTAGTACAACTGGAGCGAGCTCTTACCTCTCCGAACACCAAGAAAAGACACTACACATGACGACGGCTGCTATCCCACTCCAAGCTCGCTCAAGACAGCTCCGTGCATGTCTGTTATGCTCTATCATCCAACTACCGGTCGATTTTCGTAAAAATGGGTGCCCGAACTGTGAGGAGATTATGCAGGTGCGTTTTTCCAGCAATACACTCTTGCTCACCTTTTTGAAATCCGCCACATAAAGATGAAAGGAAACTCAGACCGCATAGCATCGTGTACAACGACCTACTTCGATGGAGTCATTTCCGTTATTGACCCGGAGAACTCATGGGTGGCGAGGTGGCAGCGGACAGGTACGTCTGGTGTTGTTTTTTCTTTCTTTCTTACGGATCATCCTGAATGGGCAAATGTTTCTAGCGAAATACGTGAGAGGAATGTACGCCGTCCGAGTGAAGGGTCGTATACCAGAAGACGTCGAGCAGGAGCTTGATATGCGTGGTATAAAATACCGGCCGCGCGATCAGACAGACCAAGATTAGAGACAAACCATTCTTCGCACCGTTCTTGTATCACTCATTGACCTCGAAAGACCATATCATGTATCATCGTTGGTGTACTTATAAATTATAATCCATATATCGAATTTTACAAGTGAATATATATCTACAACAGTCAGTGTGGCAATTTCTACAATAAAGGGTATCGTTGATGGCGAGATTACTACGAGATGGTTACAAGAGATCGTGGAGGACCTTGTCGTATTGATTGGGCATATGTGCTCTGGAAGGATGTCTATTTTCTGCGGAGAAGTGAAAAGAGAGTGCGAAACAGGACGTACTTGAGCATGTCTTTTGCAAAGACGATCTGCGAAAAGACCTTCTCGACATCGAGGACCTCGAACAGCCTGAGCTTGTCCGCGCAGCGAATATTATTCGTAGACTCGAGGAGCGATCGATGTGAGGAGTGCAAATCACTGTCCCTTAACGCCCAAAAGACCTGGCCTGGTGGAAACATATTGGACATCTGCATGTTAGCCTGTAGCGACTTTCGCACTGCCACAAACTGGGATTGCCAACAACGTGAGCAAGATTGAGCCATCAATGACCGAATTAAGTTAGACTGCGCACCCAGTGAGCATCGTCAGGCGAACCTTCGCCCGCCTTCCACCATTTCGCCCGGTTAGTAACAGCAGTCCACCCCTCCCCTACGTGCTTATTCTCTGCCTCACACAGCCACGACGCTGCATTTCTGAGATCACGTATTGACCCAAGGGATAAACGAGCCACTACGTCGTGGGAATAAACAAAAGAGATGATTAGTCTATTTGCTAGTTTGCATAGAGCTGCGTCGGCGAGAGCTCTGAGTAGCATAATGTGAGCCAAGTTCTAATAGAGGAAAAAGGACGAATGGCGTACGGAGGTGCGAAACAGTAGACAAAGACACGTCGCCCGACCGGCAGGCCACTTGATCGTACAGTCAAGCATGTCTTTGGATCCGCCCATTTCTGTTACAGTTAGTCATGAGCACCTGAACATCTCGTCCACGAGAAAAGCAGAACATACCATCCCAAGGATCGCAGCAACACCAGCACCAAGACTATGTCCACACAGAACAAGATCTGCCATCATCTCAGATGATCGGTAACAAAAAGAGAGAGTGGGTCCCAACCATAATCAGGATTATGATGCAACGCCTCCTGAACCGCGACATGCACCGGCTTGCCGATACTACCCATAGCCCGCGCCATACGAAGCATACCACTATGTACGTGATATAGTGGAGCCGTCGACAACGTTGCTGAAGATGCGTTTGTTTCCTTCTGCGACATTGATGGGAAGGCGTATTGACTGGGAAGTAATTGGGCTTCCTCCTGCACTGTCACGGCAGGTTCGAAGTCTTCTGCATCGCAGGTGAGGTCGGCCGCAATCTCATTGAGGGACATGGTACCTAAAGTCGGGTTTTTAATCTGTTTAGCCGAAGGAGGGATGAAGGGAGGCGCACCTCGTAGGACGAGAACGACTTGGCCACGTCCATGATCTGTGAGCACCCAGTATCGAGGCATTGTATGATCTTTGCCGGAAATCTAGAAAACAGTAAGAATGTCGCCTGTCAACTGTACGAAGAGAAGCTCACTGCTATCGTAGTCATCTTGGCTTCGATCTCTTGTTGGGCCTTCTGACTCGACGAACCAACCCCAGCTGCTCTTTCGAAAATCTCCTGGTCATGTTTGCCAAGTAGCACGTCCCACCACGAGTACTCCGACGAAGAATCAACCTCTGGCGTCGTTGGCGGAGTGATAGAGTCACCAGCGGCTTCGGCCTCTGAGGCATCAACTGCAAGAGCCAGCTGAGCCTTTTCGGATGGAAATTTTGAAGAGGCTAACGGTACACCGGGAGAAACGCCGAAAAACAGAAGGCTGGCACCGCCATAACCAGCCAAAACTACCTTGGATAGCCGACGAAGCGTCACTTTGAGTTCAGCATTAGACAAACGCGGTGGAGGGTCTATGATAGGAGGTCGAGAAGATGAAAGAGGTGTAATTGAGAACTTGTGTGTCGTTGATGGTGTCCGTACGGGAGCCTCTCCAATAGACGCCTCAATTAGTTGACCGCTACGATCGGGTAGTATGACGTCTGATGTGACTCGTACGCGAGAATTCCTGCTCACATTTAGTCCCATCTAGGCAGAAGTATTTCAAAAGAAACACCTCACCTTCTCGAAAGAGTCGACCGAGACTCGGTAGCTTCATTGACGTGAATCTCTTTGAGATGCATAAACCATATCTTCTCTTGCCACTCTTGGGTCACACCCTGCAGAGCTACCCAAGCCACGATTGCCCGCGCTATCTGCGCAATCCCATATCGTTTCGTAGGCGCATTTGGATCCGATGGATCGGTCCATTCTCGCCGTACGAGCGTGATGAATGAAGCCAAAGAGAAGGACGCGTCGCTGCTCCCCGGAAAAATGACAGAAAGAACGTTGATAGAGCTGTGGGCAGCAATTAAAGATGTGGAGGTGATGTATTCGCTGAGGAAGATGGGAGCAAGTGTCAATTGTTCCGCAAAGGAAATGGCAGTGGATACTGCGCCTCCAATGACAAGCCGAGTGATGGTGCTCCCACCAAAGAAAGTATGGTCAACGACGGTAGTGGTTATGCCTACAGCAGTACCCGCTATGCCTCGGGCGACTGCGAACTAGAGACATGTTTAGAACACGTCGAAACGTCATAGTCAATACGTACGCCAAATCTAGTTCCGGCCTTGGCTGCGCTGAAGCCGAACGAGGTGACAGCAGAAACCAAGTCGATACCTTGTCTGCCGTAAGTATCCCAGCCCTTGATCATTGGGACATTAAGCATACAACATGGACGTACGGAGCAAAGAGCTCAGATTGAAGGGTTGTACTGCTAAATAACCCTGGGTGAGGGAAGGGCGATGAGGCCATGTGATTTTTTCGAACGTGACCAGTGAAGTGGGTCGCGTGCCACCGGGCACGTGTCCACTTTATTTATTTCCTGATGTGTCGATGACCTCTGGTCAGACCATTTGCAGTGAAATTAACAGCCTGACATTGTGAAATTATCAGTTCTTTTCTCGGCAGTGTTGTGTACGTATACTGTTGGAATCCCAGCCAGTCATTATACAAGAAGCTCAGGTAAGCACCTAGACAATATCTGTGTGCATAAGTTTAATGACCTCAGTCACATATAATAGACTAGATTGGCTGTACCTAGACAATATGCATGTGCTGTCGAGTTCGTGGGTATAGGAGTGCCCCAACATATTGTTATCCATTAAGACTATCACTTACACCACGTGATCATAGATTATTTTCACCTCCTAGTGTCCTTGTATTCTCTATTCTGATCTACGAGGACACTAGGTACGTATCTTAGACTATTTACATATCTAATTCTATTCTGATCTATGAGGACACTAGTCTGAGCCAACTATCAAGTCATCGAGCATCTACTGTGTTACAGTCTGCTTCCCCTGCCGTAACCTGCCTGCAACAGGTTATGGGCCCCGGCCCACAGACTCTAACACCAAAGACATATATAACCTCGCTCCGTTCAATCAACGTCGCAGCTTGTTGAACCCTTTTCGAACTCTTTCTTTCCACATCCTTACGCAAGTTGCTCTTGGAATCACCATTTATAATGGGCGACATCACCTATGCTTCTCGATCTTCGATGTCAAAGCTCGGCACGACTAAGTATACCAAATGGGAGAAATTGATGTATGGCTGTTCGATGTCTGTAAGGGGAGCTCGTATCGTAACCAGCGAAGAAGTCTGTCCTTCACCCAACCCATCTAATCTGAACTCCCTCGCGATTATATCAGCCTTCAATCTGCATAGTGATTGAGCAGCGGGAGAAATCTATCAGTGGCTAGACAAAAGGAATAAGATTCACATGGACACAATTTGCAACAAGCCTGCGGAGGTGTGGGCTAGACTTAGAGAAATCCATTCCAAGTCAGCTGCAAATGCCTGCTTTCATTCACTTAGTGATCTGTTTGGTATCCAAATATGCAAGAACAAGACACTCACACAGTTAAGCACATGCATGGAGGGAGCAATGCAGATCATTAAATTCTTCTGACTGTCCAACTTCATTGATAGCAACAGAAATATCATGTCTGGGTACACTTTCAAGATGCTGGATGATGAACTTTCAGGTATGGCCATGCTGTGTGCCCTTCCTTGCAAAGATTATTCCTCCTTTACTTCCTCAGTACTCCTGCTTCCCAGCCCGACAAAGGATGTCATTCTCAAAGCATTCCATACAGAAGAGACTCAGTGATGAGTGGGAGAAGAGGAAGCACAAGCAGCTGCCTGCACAATCACTTGCTATATCTGTGATGGTCCTCACAAAGTCACAGACTGCCCCAACCTCTCATCAGCCCCAAGCTAATGCTAAAAAGAACAACAACAACAAATCTCAAAAGCATGGAAGCCATTGAGGAGGTGCAAAGGCCAATGCTGCCAAGACTGATGATGTTTCAAAAATGGAAGAAGGGTGCAATGGACCAGCTATCAAAGCTGATGCCACCATTTGTCAATCTTCCCTCTTGCTCCCTGTCCTTGCTAATGAGCTGTGGAATATATACTTTGGTGCCACAAGTCATATGACTCCACAACATCAATGGTTCCTACCCAATACCTTTAAGCCATGGGGAGTTCCTGTCCACTTTGCCAACAATGCAACAGTCTACTCTGCTGGCAAGAGACATGTGAAGTTCAAGCCAGAAGGGAGAGATAGAAAAGAAAAAGTACTGAATGAAGTTGTCATCATGAATGTACTCTATATACCCAACCTTGCAAACAATCTTCTTTCCATCACCCTTCTTTCTGTCCATTGAGAATTTGTTGTGACCTTCAGAGGATGTAAAGTACTCTTCTCCATCAATAGTGAACTAGTGTTTTCAGCAACTATCAACAAGACACTCACATCCTATCTTGATGGAAGAATGCTTGTCTCCTTTCCTGAACATGCAGCCAATGTCACATGCATTGGTCCAACCTCATCTACTAATGTTAACAGACCTCTGCTGCATTGTTGAATGTGTCATTTTGGCAGTGAACATCTAGAACAGCTTATTAAAGAAAACCTGTCAGATGTTCTGAAGATATTGTCCAAAACTCAACTTCCACATATTTGCAAATGCAGTCTTAAAGGAAAACAGCACCACACTACCTTTCTACAAGTAGCTGATCAAGTGACAGATGTTCTTGGATAAATCTTCAACAACATTCACAGACCCATGTGTAAAGGCAGGCACTAGACAAACTGTCAATGGTGGGTAACCTTTGTTGATGACAGTACACAGTGGATAGAGGCCTACAACATGTACAAAAAGAGCAACGTCTTTGCAGTCTTTAAGGAATTCCAGGCACAACTTGAACACCAGACTAAAAAGAAGGTTAAGTGCCTCTACCATAATAAAGGAGGTGAATATATATCCAATGCCTTCAAGGACTATTGTAAGATTGAAGGTATACAGCTTAAATTCATGAATACCACCAGGCCATAGCAAAATGGTGTAGCTGGACATCTCAACTGCACAATACAAGAAGCAATCATTTCAATGTTGGCAGAGGCACATCTCCCCAAAAGTTTCTGAATGTACACCTTGGGTATATACTGGCACATTCACAACCATTGTCCAATGCTAGCTCTACTATATAATACTACACCTTATGAAGCATTTAAAGGAAAGAAACCTTGCATTAAGCACCTCAGGGTATTTGGATGTGCCACATTTGCACTCATTGGACATGATAAGAGAAAAGGCTTGTAGAAACACTATTGCAGGTATATTCATTGGATATTCAGACAATCAGGTTGGATAGAAGATATACATTCTAAAAACCAAGAAGGTAATAGTGTCCTGAGATGTTGTGTTTGATGAAACCAGCTTCCTAGACTTCAGTCTCTCTGACATGCTGCCATTGCTACCTATCACTGCATTCAACAATCTCCCAGAGTACAAATCATGCAATTCTGATTGCCCCATGCCAGATGTGACACACCAATTGATGATTCTGACCTGCTTAGCTATGATAAGCCCTTGAGAGAGGTGAAAAATAGCAAGGATGAGGTAGAAAAGGTGGAAGCTCACCATGAGTTAGTAGAGGTCAAGACCAGAGATGCAGAAGCACCTCCCCCCCTTCCCTGCCTGTATTCTATCAACCTTGCCAGTCAAGACCTTCACCACCACCATATAAACTCCATCAGTGCATTTGTATCCCTATTCATATGCCAAATACTGAGTACTATGATGCAATATGATGACAGGAGAATCATAAGTCCCTGCTAGTCCATGAACCACCACCACCACTACTGCCATCACTCTATCCTGAGGTACTCCCAGAGCAGCTCCTATGGAACATCAACATCAGTGATGTTGACAACCATAGAGAGCAGGAGGTAGACCTTGCTCTGAATGTTTGCTTGGATGAGGCTCTACTTCTAGCTGAATGGGCTTTTGTTAAGTATGGGATTGACTTTGGGGGGTTTGGCATGGTCTGTGCAAATGCTGCATACATATACAAAGTTGGAGCTTATGACACTAACCCTCAGTCATTCAGAGAAGCAATGGCAAGTGACAATGTGGCTGAATGGCACAAAGCCATATGTAAGAAGATGAATGCACCTTTATAACAATAGTACAAAGTAGGCAGTTTACTTGTTAGCAGGGCAGAAAGCCATAGGCTCCTAGTGGGTGTTTAAGGTAAAGCACTTACCTAATGGTGCTGTTGAGTACTTCAAGGCATAAGTTGTTGTGTAAGGGTTCAGCCAATGTCCTGGGGTAGACTTTGACAAAATGTTTGCACTGACTGCCTACTGTGCTGCAGTATGCACTGTCCTCACTCTTGCAGCAATGGAGGACATGCATTTCAAGTCAGGTGACATTTCATCAGCATTTCTGCATGGAGTAATTAATACCAAGTTGTACATGAGGTTCTCCAAGGGATTTACAGAGGAAGTCCCTGCTAGTATCAAGTGTGGCCCAGACAATGGCAACTCATGCACCAAGCTACAGAAAGGTATTTATAGCCTGAAACAGGGAGCTAATCTCTGGAATAAGTACATACACAAGATAGTTAAACTTGGCTTTGTTTGCATTAGCTCAAATCTATATATATATATATGCCTATCTATATGATGGTGTACAGATCATCATCTCAGTCCATGTCAATAATATGACACTTGTATCCAAGTCTGAGTCTGCCATACTGAAAGTTATTGCTGAGATATGCAAATATTTCAAACTTCATCCTCTTGGCCCCACCACAGGCCTACTGGGTGTAGTTGTAACCCAGGATCATTACAACTGCAAGCTCTAGATTGACCAACATGCATACACTATTGAAGTGCTGTTGAGATTCAACATGCTTAAATGTAAACCTGTTGCTATACTGCTTGAGCCTGGGGTCCACCTTTCTAAAGCAGATTCTGCCAAGAGCTCTAAAGATATGGAACAAATGTGCATAGTTCCTTATATACAGGCTATAGGCACACTTCTGTACCCTGGTAATGTATACATGACCTGACATTGCACACATAGTAAGTGTGCTTTGCTGATTCAATGCCTGCCCTAGTCTGAAACACTTAATGGTTGCTAGCAGCACCATCAGCTGGATGTTGAAGTTGCAGTTAATTATTGCCTTTTTTCCAACAGAAGCTGAGTTCATAGCAGCAAGCAAGATAGGGAGAGAGCTATATTGGCTGCAAAATTTCCTTGCAGACATTGGCATACCTCAGTCATCTGCCCTAGTACTGAACATAGACAATCAGTCTGCAATCTTGGTCTCCAAGTAGCCCAAACATATAGGACATCTCAAATGCCTGAACTAACACTGGTTCTGGCTGCAACAGGTGGTTTATGATGGAAAAATCAAACCAGCTTACATCCCCTTAGAAGATATGATCACTGATTTACTCACCAAGACACTATCCTAGGATGTTGTTGACAGGCTATGAAGAAAAATGGGGATTGTTGGTGAATTCTCCAAAGATAAGCTTTGGTAATGTTGTGGCCACTCCAAAAGGTGAGAGTGTTGAGTTTGTGGGTATAGAAGTGCCACAACATATTGTTATCCATATGACTATCACTTACACCACATGATCATAGATTATTTTCACCTCCTAGTGTCCTTGTATTCTCTATTCTGATCTACAAGGATACTAGGTATATATTTTAGACTATTTACATATCTAATTCTATTCTGATCTATGAGGATACTAGTCTGAGCCAACTATTGAGGCCATCAAGCATCTACTCTGTTACAGTCTGCTTTCTTTGCTATAACCTGCCTGCAACATGTACATAAGTATAATGACTAGATACTCAATTAGTTGCTGTAGTGTAAGAAAATAATAATATAGCATACCCTCAGTTGCATATAATAGACTGAGGGTACTCTAGGTGTTCATTGTATATATCTAGAGTGGGAGGAACAAAGCAGTAGCCATTACAATGGCCCTTACAGTGGGTTATGACACTTCACTTGTACATATCACAATATAATCTTCCAACACTCCTCCTTGCTATAAACTAACACCTTCACTCCTTTTTATATAGAATTATAGTTAGGTTATTCTAAGCATTTATTGTAGTCATAGAAAGAGGGGGCATGGTATTGCCTTTGTAAACATGTTGGCAATATTATCTCTGGTGTTGATGTATTTCATGGTGATTTCACCAGTCTGTGCCCATTGTCTAATAAAGTGATACTTTATATCAAAGTGTTTGACTTGTGTATATGTCACTGGGTCTTCTAATAACAATATTGCAGCCTTATTATCACAGAATATAACTGTTGGGGTTTTAGTAAAGTCCCATCCAATTTCTTTCATTAGAGTTCATAAGTAAATGCATTCTTACATTAACTTGTATACAGCTATATATTCCACTTGACAAAATGAGGTCATTACTGTCTTTTATTTGCAAATGGACCATGAGGGTACTTTGTCTAGTATTAAGGCAGTTTGCCCAGTCTGCATTTGTGAATCCTCATAGGTATCAGGTCCAAAGAACTTGAGAGCTTATCTCTAAGAGTGAGAACCTGCTAGTCAATCAATGACAGGAAATGAAATGTATGAGTGTTCTGAGGCTGATCTGGGTGCTAGACAATGTCCTGGAGTTGATATGATAAAGGTGGAGGTTGATGAAGTCCATAGAAATGTTCTGCAGACTGAGACAACTATGCTGTAGAATAGAAATCAGGAAAGTGAAAGAAGAAGAAGATTGAAGTAAAGAAGAATAGAGTATATAGAGATAAGAGATGTAGACAATATCAAGACTAGCAACTGACTATAGTGGGTCCAGAGCTATATATGTGAGGTTTCTAAGGAAGACTGGGTAAGGTATGGAGTCCTCAGGTAGGCAGTACTTGCTTAGGACTTGGCTTCTATTGTGGCAGGGCCTGAGTATAGTCTAAAGTGGGTCCTATAGCTGAATCTATAGGTACAGGATTGTCTTGAGGCTATAGCAGGCCCCAGAGGGCTCTAGAACTTGGGAAGGTAGTTTACTAGTGATCTAATAATGCATAAAGTGTGTCTGAGAAAGTTGTTGGGGTTGAGGTTTAGGAACATGTAGGCCAGTGATCTAGTGATGTACAGAGCATAGATGGGCTCAGATGGAGGGTAAGGGTGCCCAGAGGTTAGGTAGAGGTAGTTTCCAAGGTGGTGGGATTGTGGATAATTTGTCAGAGCAAAATTGGTGGGGTCCTGACATGACTCCTTCTCCTTTAAGTGTTGAGACCCTCAAGGCATAGCTAGTGTCATTGGGTTTTGGGGGTGCCTGTGGAAGTCCAGTAATTTCTCAAAAGTTTCTTGAACAGTCATTATCTGATTTTTTTTGTGGTAACACTATATCTTCTACTTATAACTTGCCTACTCTGCCTGATTAGAACAATATGGCAGCTTAGATAGCCTTCAAGGCACACTATCTGGTGCAGAATTAGCAATGGGGGCATAAGGTATTGAATTACCTGTTTTAATGTAAGTCTTTTTTTTCCTGGCCCAAGATTACATAATTGACCTATTGGCAAAGCAACAGCAACTGAGGATGATAGTAGTCTTTGGGACTTGGAGTGTTTCTGAGCCCTAATGCACCTTGGAGGTATCTCTGTCACAGCAGGCCCCTGCCCCTCAAGCAGAACCAGTGATCACCTCTGGGCCTAAGCCCCAGCACACTTCAGAAAATTGTCTAATATAGCAGGCAGCTACTTAGAGGGTAGGGCTCCCATTCCAGAAGTGATGTGTCATTAACTTGTTAGAATCCCAGTAGATAACAGCAATATATCAGGTGTGACCAACACCTAGATAATACAATGTAAGCTTAATCCTCAGAATGTATAGACAAAACTGAGTTTGTATACCTAGATAATACAATGTAAGCTTAATCTAGGTATGAGTATGTTAGTTGTGAATAGTGTCTGTTAGTAGCTAGAGTGATGTACCCTCAGAATGTATAGACAAAACTGAGGGTACTGTTGGTATTGTACATGTATATATATTGGTGAGGGGATAAAGCATGGGTGGCCATTGACAAAGTGCATAGTGACCACTGTGGGTGGCCCTGATATTGTGTTTGTGGTACCTTGCTCATACATCACACTCATCACACCTGCAATACTCCAACACTCCTCCTTACCATGGATATGGCACCCAATACTCCTCCTCACACATAGACATGGCAGTCATGATATTCCCAGCATGTGGCATAGACAAAGGAACAGTGGTTTAGGCAGGGGTTTCATGAACATATCTACAATATTATCTCTGGTGTTGATGTACTTTATAATAATGTTGCCCTACTGAGTGCACTCACAAATGAAATGGTATTTTATGTTGAAGTGTTTCACCCTGGTATGGGCAGTTGGATTCTCCAACAGAGTGATCACAGCTTTATTGTCACAGAATAGAGTGGTCAGTTTTATCATGAAGTTGTGACCAATCTCTTTTGTCAGGGTATGGAGCCATATACACTCTTGGGTAGACTTATATGCTGCCATATACTCTGCCTCATATGAGGAGGTGGCCACAATCTTTTGCTTCTGAACCAACTAAGATATTGCTCCACTACCCAGCAACCATGTGTAGCCACTTGTGCTCTGCCATGTGTCTAGGCAACTTGCCCAGTCTGCATCTGTGAATCTGTGCAGCACCACTGACAGTCCTCCTATCCTTAATTTCAATTCCCTTGTCCCCTTTAGGTACCTGAGCAATCTGACTGCAGTATTTCAGTGTGTCCTATTGTAGTTGTCAAGAAATTGTGAAAGTTGTTGTATAGCATATGCTATGTCTGGTCTGGTGGCAATTGTAATGTAGAGGAGGCATCCAAGTAAGGATCAGTAGGGGAGGTGATCAATGTCAAGCTTCTCCTCCTTGCTCTGGATGTCCCTATTTGGGTGCCTCAGTTTTGTGCCCAGTTCTATGGGTAGTGATAAGGGGTGCACTTCATTCTGCCAAAATTGTTGTACAACTCAATTGATGAAGGCAATTTGAGACAGTGAGACAGTATAGTTTTCCCTGTTCCATTCTATAGAGACCCTAACTAAGTGATGTGGTGTTCCTAAGTCCAAAAATAGTCTAGGCTTCCCTTATCTATGCCTTGAACCTTTCATTCTTGTTCTTTGAGCTTGAGATGGTCAGAAAATCATCAACATGTACAGCCACAATTACTATCCCTATAGGTCTCTTCTGGTAGTATATGCAGGACTCAGAAGCTAACCTTGTAAATCCCCATGCAATTATCCAATCATTCAGTATCTAATTCCAAATGTGCCTGGCCTACTTCATTCTGTACAGTCCCTTCTGCAGCTAGCAAACCCAGTCTTCCTTCTCTGGTTCCTCAAAGCCCTCAGGTTGCTCCATGTACTGTATCTTATCATCTGGTAAGGTGCTATACAGAAATGCCATCTTTATGTCAATTTGATTCACATTCCAGCCTTCCACTGCCACAATGTGCAGGAGTATCTGCCACAACTCCATACATACTGTTAGTAATATGGTCTTGCAGTAATCCTTTCCATATACCTGCTTATACCCTTTGAAGACTAGTCTGACCTTGTACCTAACAGCATTGCCATATTCATCTCATTTGATTTTGAAGATGGGCCTCCCCTTCCTCACTTTGTGTCCACATGGAACCTGCAAATGTGGGATGAGCTTATATACACCCATTTCCTTCAGGGAGTCAATCTTCTCTCTGTATCCTTTCTCCCACTTTTTTGCATCCAGGCCATTCTTAGCTTCATTCCATATATCAGACTTGTTGTGGGATATTGAGGGAAGTGGGTTGATGTCACTGAGTTAGGAAATAGCTGCCAAGATCCTGTCATGATCAATCTCAACATCTGTGGGCATAGGCACTTGTTTGTCTGTTTGTTGGTGTATAGGTGCTTGTTGCTTGTCCTTGGTTCCTGGCTTAACTGCTTTCTCTGCTTTCCTCTCCCTCAGCCTCTATCTACTCTCCCTGGCCTCCAACACTGCTTTTTCCAGCCACATGGGTGGTCAATGTTTATCAGAGTTAACCTTTTCTGTTGGCTTTTGGATTCAGGTTAATCATCTTGGTCCAATGTCTTTGTTGGCATTGCTGGCTGAGGTAAGGTTGGAATGAGAGTTGTTCAGTGCTAGGGTGCTGATCTCAAACTCTGCTAGGTCATTGTCTGTCTCTTGTGGCTCAAGCATTACAGAGTCATTGAGGTCCTGTAGGGAGAGGATGGGGGGGAAGGGTTGAAGGTACTGCTTCTGACTGAGGATAGGAGGTTTTGGATTTATGTTGTTCAATAAATTTGATATGGTAGGACTGGTACACCTTTTTACACTCTCTATCCCAGCAATGGTATGTTTTGGAGTTGTGTCTATAGCCAACTAACATGCACTCAAAAGATTGTAGCTTCACCTTGAGGTTGTGATTAGGCACAAGAACAAAAGCTCTACATCCTATCTCATGCATGTATGAGTAGTCTGGGCTTTGGTTGAACCAGAGTTTATGGGGGATTTTGCCATTAAGGGATTTTGTTGGTGTCTTGGCATGTAGGTGAGCAGCTATGAGGTAAAACTTGTCCCAAAGGTATTTGTAACATTGTTACTGAGCCTTTCACACACTAGACCATAAGTCAGAACCTATCTATTGATTCTGGCTATGGTTGTGCAAAAAAGACTA
>JABCKS010000239.1:15444-27355 GCA_018851325.1 Termitomyces sp. DKA19 | reverse complement strand
AGTGAAGACCTAGAGAACAAACTATTACAGGCTAGCCAGTCACAATAGCTGGACTGGCCTTAGGTAGCCATTCCTAAGAAAACAAAGGAGCAGCAATGCAGGGCAGGGGTGTGCCTGCTCTGTGGTAAGCCTGGGTACTTTGTTCAGGAATGCCCAGAGTGAGGCACTCTCAGACAAGCTGTCTGGACTATAGATGGAGATAAGTTTGAGTTCCAGTATGTGGAAAATGAGTTAGCAATTTAGTTGACTTGGAAGATGCACTGAATCACAGAATTGACCCCAATGTCTTCTCTGCCATTGTTTCTCATATATGCACTTTGGTACCAGCTCCAGACACCCTCACAGCCTACCTATCCTCCTGATCCTCTCAATTTTTCCTGCTTTGCACCTCTCTCATCCCTTTCCCCTGCTCTAACACTGTCAACACCCTGGTAGACAGTGGAGCCACAGACAACTTTGTCAACAACAACTGGATCTATCTCTCTTCCCTTCCCCAGATTTGTTTGCCCAGCCCCATCCAGCTCCAATTGTTTGATGGCAGGTTGTTCTCCACCAGAGAAATCACCCACTACATATACATTTCTCTACATTTTAAGAACAGCACACAACTCAAGCTCCAGATACTTATCACCTGGCTGCATAAATCTGCCCCCATAGTCCTGGGCCTCCCTTAGTTATGCTCCATCAACCTCCACATCAACTGGTGAACCCTCACCATGACCCTGGACCACATGGACCTCTCTGCAATCCCCTTCTCTCTCCTCTCTGACTCAGACCCAACAAAGGCCAGAAGACTTGGCAGACTACACTTGACCTCAGCACAACCCTTCATTATCAATGTTACCCTCCAATTCATGAATACCACCCATGCCACACTACTGGACAGCAGAGCTATAGGAACCTTTGTCAGTAGGAAGCTGGGCCTCCCAGACAAGGCATTAGATATTCTGGTCAAGCTGCAACTCTTTGATGGAAACCTGACACTCTCCAGAACAATCTCCCACCACCACATCAACAGCATCCACCTCATTAACAGCCTCAATTTCCCTGTTGACCTCCAGGTCACCCAGTTAGACCCTGCCACCCTGATCATCCTTGGATTACCCTGGTTATACAAGGCCAACCCAGACATCAACTGGACCTCAATGAGTATGACATTCAATAGTGAGAATGCTCAACTGGCTACCAGAATATCACTCCAGCCCCAATTTTTCCCCACTATTGAGGATGAACCTAACTCCAACTCCCCCCCCACTCTGGGCCTCAACTCTCCCCTCCAGCCCTTGTTGCAGAACCTCAGAGGGGGGAAAGGGAATTACAATGCTGATAAGCCTCACTCCCCAGAAAACCTTGACACCCCCATTTCCCCCTCCATCCCCCCTTTCAGATCTTTTTCTATGACCATACCACCTCTCACAACCTCCCCTCCTAGAAGCCCCCCTCAACCCCCACCTTCCAACTTCTTTCCACTCAATATTCTCTGCAACAAGTTTTAAAGGCCATCCTTTCCCCAAACCACTTCCCCCTATCCAAGAAACTCTCAGACCTCAAACAAGGAGACCCCTGGACATAGTCCTTGTGTCATAGGGGCTGCAGCATTCACCAGGATCCTCCACAACAGGACCCAGGCCTATCAGCTGTATATAATCCCTGTCAAACATCTCTGAGCCCAGAAACCTCTAGATCCCATCAAGTCTAAGGAGGAGATTCTGCACAAGGTTGTACCCCCTGAATACCACAAGTTCATGGACATATTCTTAGGATTGACCTAGAAGATGGGGCCTCCCCCCCCATCAGGAAGGTCTACAATATGTTAGAAACCAAGCTCCAGGCCCTCAAGGACTATGTGGACAATATGCTGGGAAAGGGCTTCATTCAAGCCTCCTCTTCCACCACCAGAGCCCCAGTCCTCTTTGCCAAGAAAAAGGACAGCATGCTCCACCTCTGTGTTGACTACTAAGGGCTCAATCAGATCACAAAGAAGAACCAGTACCCACTCTCTCTCATTGGGGACCTTGTGGACAGACTCCAGAGTGCCAAAGTGTACATGAAGATTGACCTCTGCTCTGGGTACAATAACATTCACATCGCCCCCAGACACAAGTGGAAGACCACTTTCCAGACCCAATATGGGCTCTTCAAATACCTGGTAATGCCCTTTAGGATGACCAACTCTCCTGCTACCTTCCAGTACTTCATGAATGACATCTTCTATGACATGAACAATGTCTTCATGGTAGTATACCTGGATGACATCCTCATCTACTCCAACTCCCTTGTGGAGCACCAAGATTATGTCTGGCACATCCTTGAATGACTTCAGCAGCACAACCTCTATGCCAAACCCAAGAAATGCTCCTTTTACACTCAGGAGGTTGAGTATCTGGGCATCATTGTCACTCTGAGAGGCATCTGCATGGATCTGGGCAAGGTCAATGCCATTACCAGCTGGCCCTGGCCACAGAACATGAAGGAATTACAGTCCTTCCTTGGTTTTGTGAACTTCTATCAGAGGTTCATCAACAATCACTCTGGGATCACAAAAAAGCTCATTGTCTAATCCAGAAAGACACTCTGTGGAACTGGGACTTGGACTGTCAAGACATCTTCAAACTCCTTAAAACTGCCTTTACCTCCACCCCCATCCTCTGACACTTTGACCCCTCCCTCCCCATTATCCTTGAATGTGATGCTTCTGACTACACCCTTGCCAGAATCCTCTCCCAGACTGACTCTGACACCCAGGAACTCTGCCCTGTCACATTCTACACCCACTCCATAATCCCCACAGAGCTCAATTACAATATCTACAATAAGGAACTCCTTGCAATCATGGAATCCTTCCAGCAGTAGAGGGCATACCTGGAAGGCACCTGCTACAGTATCCAAGTCTACTTGGACCACAACAACCTCCAAGCAACTCAGCTACCAGCAGGCCCAATAGTCTGAACTGCTGTCCAAATACAACTTCATCATCTAGTATTGCCCTGGCCATCTTGGAGCTAAGCCTGATGCCCTGACCTGGAGGCCCAATGTCTACCCCTGGAGATCCTTCAGGGCTGGACAAAATGCCCTCAATCAGCATGTCATCATTCCCCCCAAGCAACTCCATTCCACACTGCTGTTAGATGACAAAGGCCTCCTCCAGAAAATCTGCCAGGTGCCCCCAGACAACTACTTCTGCTCCCACAACCCTTGAGCCTTCCCCCCCAAGAACCTTTCTGGACCTCCTGCCTTCACCCTTTCTTCTGACAACTGGCTCCTCCTCTGCAGTAGCACAATCTACATCCCAGACCACCAGAAATTACATCTCAAGGTCCTCTGGCAACACCATGACCATAAGCTTCAAGGTCACCTAGGGATCTAGAAGACCCTGCAACTTGTCATGTAAATATACTTCTGGCTGGGACTCAAGAAAGACATCACCAGGTATGTCTGTACCTGCAAGGCATGCTGCCAGGCCAAGGTTCCACACTACTGACCATTTGAACTCCTCAAGCCCTTCTCAATAGGGTGCTGGCCCTGGTCCTTCATCTCTATGGACTACATTATCAAACTTCTGGAGTCTGAGGGACACAATGCAATCCTTGTCATAGTATGCTGGCTGATAAAGCAAGCAGTCTTCATCTCCTGCTACACTATGGACAATGCCCTGTAATTGGCCCACTACTTCATCACTCATGTCTTCACAAAACATGGCCTGCCTAACAACATCATCTCTGACCAAGGTACTTTGTTTGTCTTACAATTCTGGCAGTCCCTGTACCAGGCCCTGAACATTAAGTCCAGCCTGTTGATGGCCTATCACCTGGAGACTAACAGACAGACCAAGCATGTCAACCAGGCCCTGGAGCAGTACCTCCAGCTATATGTGAACTACCTGCAGGACAACTGGTGTGCCAAACTCCCTCTTACTGAATTTACTTACAATAACTGCCTGCACTCAGCTACCAGAGTCTCCCCTTTCTTTGCAAATAAGGGGTACAATCCCTGACTCACTATCTCCCTTCATGATGACCCCTCTCATGCCATCCATGCCACTGCCTAGGACCTTCAAAGCCTACAGGAATACTTCAAGCATGAGCTCAGAACTACTAACCAGGTCTACCACAAACATGTGGATGCTCACCAGAGCATAACCCTGGACTGACCCATTGGGTCCATTTGTCTGGCTTGACCAAAGGAACATCAAGACCCAGTGGCCCTCCCTGAAACTTGACCACAAGTGCCTTGGACCCTTCAAGATACTCTGGAAGGTATCCTCCCACATTTACTAACTCAACCTGCCTGCCAGGATAAAGGGGATCCACCCCATCTTCCACATCTGACTCTTAGAGTGACACAACCTCAAACCCCTTCTGGGCCAGTAGAACACACCCCCTCCTATCATCAAGGTCAACAAAGAAGCCCAGTACAAGGTTGACACCATCCTTGACTCCTGATACCACCATGGCTGGACTGAGTACCTTGTCCAGTGGACCAGGTATGGACCCAAGGATGACACTTGGAAACCATTAGGGCATCTCCAGAATACCCCTAAAGCTCTCTGGGACTTTCACTAAGACCACCCCCAAAAACTCTGAGACCCACAGCTTGAGCCATAACCTTGGGGCCACCTAAGGTGTAACCCCATCCCAAGCTTGAAGGGGATTCAACTCCCCCCCTGCACATTCCTATCTATCCCATTTATCCTGCCTCCCCCTTTTGTCCTGCCCTTCTTCTCCCCTTCCTCTTTGATTATCTACTCATCCTATCTTATCTTATCCATTGCACCATCTTATCCCACCCTTCTTATCATATTGTCTTATCTCATCTAATTTTCTCATCTTATCCAGGTAAAGACCAAGAAAGGGCAGTAATATTTCAAAAAAAAAAATAAAAAAAAAGAAGATGAGGAAAACCAAAGGTACCAAGATGCCAAAAACATATTGCTCTATATACAACAGACCCCAACCAGCAAGGATTCCACTCCCCTTTACCCAACCACCCTCCCCTTTACCCAACCACCCTCCCCTTTACTCAACCACCCTCCCCTTTACCCAACCACCCTCCCCTTTACCCAACCACCCTCCCCTTTACCCAACCACTCTTCCCTTCCCTCTTGCGCTTCTCTGGGCCTCCCTCTCAGCCTCCCAAAGATCAATCACCTCCACCCTATTGCCCCTTTCCACAGTCACATCCACCTCTTCTGGTGGAGGGCTGGATAATCCATGCCCCCCTCTGGAGCACTGCTGTTAGCATATCCTGGGTCTCCTCATAAACATCATCAAGCATAGGCAGGAGGTCCACAAGGCTCATCACCAGCTGGTGATGAGCCCCCTCTAGGCACTTCAACTCTTCTATCCCCTACTCAATCTCTGCAGGAAGGTGGTACTTCAGGCAAATCTGCTAGAGGCCATCTCTGATGAATGCCCAGGCAATGGTAACCCTATCCAGGAGACTTTGATGGGCCTGAACATGCCCTGAAAGGATAAGCTAGAGCCTGACAAATATGACAGAACTCACCAAGGAATGCAAAGCAATGCTCTGCCTGCCAGTTAGTGAGCCAGCCCCAAGCTCAGCCCCTCCCACTTGCCAGCTCCCACCATCTCCAGATGACACCCCTAGACAACTCCCTGCTACCCTGCTCTACTGCTCCCTGCTCCCACCATTCTGCCTGTTTTGACCTTGACTCCTCCTTCTGACTCTGCTCCTGCAACACCTCATATACCTGATGAAGGGCATCCAACTCCCCTGTCCTCACCACCAGCTTGTGGGCCAACTCCTAATTTTGCACCATTATGTGCTGGTTTTGGTCCAGCTGGGTCACTTTGACCTCTTGTAGGCATGCCACCTCTTTCTAAAGGCTGGAAACCTTGTTTGATAATAGTGCTTGGGAGTTGAGGGAGTCAAAGGACATTTGGATCAAAGGTATGGGGGTTCAGAGGGCCATTGGGCATTCTGGAGTGCTCAAACTGGGGCTGCCTCCCCCTTCTGCTACCCTGCCTGCCAGTGAGCCCAGAATAAGCATCAAACATGTCAATCCTGGCACTCATTGCAGACATCTTGGGTTTATCAGGAGTGCCCTGATGTGGGCAGGATACAGGGATCTCTGTAGACTTGATAGACATTGCACTGTGGGGAAGTTAGCTCCATGATGGCAATTTAGGGCCAATCTTACCAGCTGATTTGCTACACACTACTCCTGCAATGGGTACCCTTGCCTCTGATGAGGAGGCCATGGTGTAGAAGTTGCCTGAGTCAGGGCTCCTCTCTGGAGTTTGACTGAGGTGCATTGTGGCTCAGAGATTGCTCAGGATCCCAAGGCAGCTGCCTGCAGCTCCTGTTGCTCTGCCAGATCATTAGCCAGGCTCCTCAGACTAGGTGGAACAAGTATGCATAATGAAACAGGCAATCTACCATCCCTCTCTCCTGCCTCTAGTCCTGCTCCAGCCAGCATGCTTCATATGCCACTCAGGCCACCATGTTGTTGGTACTTGGGGGAGTTGGGGTCCTATGCTTATAGTCAGAAGACATTGCAATACCTTGGGAGAAATTGAACAATAAGCTGTTAAAAAGACTCTTAGGAGATTACCAGACCCAGGTACCCCAGGGACTAACAACACCTGCCACATTTTAAGGGTCTCAATGCCTAAAGGGGGGGTAATGTCAGAACCTTGCCAGTTGCCCTCCAACAACCCCACCATCTCTGACATCTACCCAAAACCCCCAGCCCAACCCTCAATTGTCCCTGCCCTCTACCCCAAACCCCACCCACAACCTGCATGTCACCAGATCACCAGCCTGCACATTTTCAAGCCCTAACCCCAACAACTCACTTGGAATGCACCTTATGCATCACCAGATAACTGGAAAGATATCCTCCTGAATCCTGACACATCTCTGGGGGCCATCCTGGCCTCAAGACACTCTGCCCCATGACTTCACCCTCAGGGCCTGCTTTGGACCATATCCAGGCCCTGCTACAATAGGGGCCAAGCCTTGGGGTGGGCACCACTCACCTGAAGACCCCCTTCCATCCCTGACTCTCCCCTGAAGACCTTGAGTATATAGCTCTGGAACCTTGTAGTCAGTTGGTAGTCTTGATATTACATACTTTTATCTACTTCTTGTTTCTCTACTCTCTCTGCTTCTACTCTTGCTCAATCTATCTATCTTCTCTTCTCTTTCAACCCTCCAGCATAGTTGTTTCAGTCTGTGGAACATCCCCACAGACTTCAACCACCTCTGCCCTTGCCTTAACAACTCCAGGACATTGCCTAGTGCCTAGATCAAGCCTAGAACATTTGTATGTTCCCATTTCAGTTATCAACTAACTGACTAGCAGGTTCTTGCTCTTGGAGGTGAGCTCCCAGGTACTCTGAACCTGACAAGGGAAGGGGGTACTGGTTCTTCTTTATGATCTAGTTTAGTTCTTAGTAGCCAACACAGAGGCAGAGTATTGTCAGGTCTGGAGAACCTAGGAGCTCACCTTTGAGAGTGAGAACTGGCTAGTTGGTTAGTTGATAACTAGAAGGGGAACATACAAGTGTTCTGGGCCTGATCCAGGCGCTAGGCAATGTCCCAGAGTTGATGTGACAAAGGTAGAGGTGGTTGAAGTTTGTGGGAGTATTCCATGGACTAAGACAACTATGTTGGATGATTGAAAGAGAGGAGAAGAAGAATAAATTGAGCAAGAATAGAGATAGAGAGAGAAGAGAAATGAGAAGTAGACAAAAGTATGCAATATCAAGACTACCAAACTACAGGACTTAGACTTATATACTTGGGGTTTTCAGGAAGGATTGGATGAGGTGGGGAGGTCCCTGGGTGAGTGGTGCCTATTTGGGACTCAGCATCTATTGTAGCAGGGTTTAGGGATGGTCTGCACACAGTGGAGCCTGCAGCAAAGTCTGTAGGCACAGGATTTCCTTGAGGTAGGAGTGGGCTCTGAGGCATTAGAACTTAGGAATATAAGGGCTGATAATCCAGTAATGCATATAGCATACTTGGGGGGATTGCTGGGGCTGGGGCTCAGAAACACATAGACTGGTGACCCAGTGATGTACAAATAGTGGTGGGGCCCAGAAGGGGGCAGGACCATTTGAGGGTGGGGTGGAAGTGGGGCAGAGTAGGTTAGGTAAGTTTCAAAGGTAGTGAAGGTGAAATTAGTAGGGTTCTGACATTACTCCCCCTCCAAGTGTTGAGTCCTCAAGGCACCATGGGTGTCATAGGTCTCCTAGAGTGTCTTGTAAGGGTCTGGTGATCTCCTGAGAGTTTCTTTAATAGCTCATTGTCTAAATTCTCCTAAATCAATTTTTGATGTCTCCACTAATGTCTAGATCCCCTATGCCTCCTATAGGCAATGATGTCACTGAGTAGTTAGCCTATGAGACATGGCAGGGCAAGTAGTAGTGGCATTGAAATTGGGAGGCTGTTGACTGGCTTTTCCAATGTAGATGCCCCCTCCCATGTTACAACCTTAAGCTGACTTCCCAACAGAGCAACAGCAATGGCAGGTGGAGGCATTGGGACTCAGAGCAGGGCCTTCTTGGGTAGGGAGGGCCAGTATGTGAATGACAGGGCCAAGAGTGGTCAGGGCTGAGAGAATTAGGGCTAGAGTGCATGTACAAGGACCTGTTGGGAGGGTAGGGCAGCCTTTCTAGGAGTGGTGTGTTGTAAACTACCTGGCAAGTGGTATAGGATCTCAGTCATTATTGTTGATGCTAACCTTTCTAGTGCAACTCCTGTTATGCATGTGGTGAGCCCTGTATCTTTCCCTCCCCAAGTCAGTTCTGTTGCACATAGGATATGTATGATAGGTGTTGGGACTAGCACCTGCACTGCTTGTTCTGGACCTGGTGGCAGGTGAGCTGGTAAGAGGGGAAAGTGGTGCTAGTTAGGGTGCCATAGTCCCAGGTGGAGGTGGTAATTGAGAGTCATCCCCTCAGGGCTTGTTTGGGGGCAGTGGTGTTGACAGGGCAGGGTCTGATAGCTACAAGGGCAGGGGGAGTGGGGGAGGCACAGAGAGGGTGACAGGGTGGGGCCATAGAGTCATTGATGGCATACCAGTCAGGTCCTGGGGTCCCATTGTTCCTCCCATCCCTCAATCCCTCTGGTTTATAGGCAGGCTTGAAGTACCAGGCATTGTCTAAGGAGGGTCCAGAGTTCAAGCATTATTGCACTATGCCCTCATCACTCTTTTTGTAGACCCTGACTCCTCTTTAGACCACCCCCAGTCTCTCCATCCCCAAAACTTCATCATTAGACAAGGTCACCAGTATTCTGGATGAGTTGTTCCATCTCCAGAAGGTTGAAGCAGTTCATCTGGACCAGAATTGGCAGATCATAGCCCAGAATCTGGAACTGGTCCAGGAGTTGGTGGCAAAGATGGAAGATCTGGATGCCCTCCACCAGGCATACCAGTTGTTGCAGGAGCAGGGTTGGTGGTTGGTGGTGGAACTGGAGCAGCAGGGGCAGAGGGATGAGGGACACAGTGAGGGAGGTTCAGTGGGGTTTACCTTGGTGGAGTGATAGATTCATGGGCAACAATGAGTGGGTTTGGGCTGGCTAGTGGCTTAGCAAGCCCAGCACTGGTTGTTCCTGCTAGGTAAGTGGTCATGTCTCTTGGTTTCAGGTTACTGATAGTGGGTTCTAGAGTGGATCCAGGTGTACTAGAGTCTCCTGGATGGGGTGACTATGGCATGCTTGTTCATTTGTGATAGCCTCTGCCAGATCCACCCAGAGTACCTCCTTTCTCTGGAAATTGAGTGTGGGGTGGGGGAGCTGGAGAGGCTGAAGGATATCCACCAGCAGATGGTCTTCAGCTAGAAGGAGGTTCTAGAGCAGGTGGTGCAAAACCTGGCAGGTCCCATTCCTTTGCCAGAGGACATGCAAGATGAGACATGGAGGGCCCTTCATGCAGAGTTCTGGGGTGGGCAGGAGTTGTCTGGGCTGCCATTAGGAGAAGTGGACATGATGGCAGAGAGAGACTTTGGGGGGGAGGTGGTCAACCTCCAGGAGGCAAAGTGAGAGGCAGGCATGGAGGAGGGCAAAGGGGAAGGGGAGGGAGGTCAGGTGAGGGAGAGTGGGATCTTTGCCAGTCAGGGTTCCTTGTGTACAAAGTTGTTTATTTTTTTGAGTTTTTAGTACTTTTGTTTCTTCTCTTTTTTTTTTTTTTGAATATTACTGTCTTTTCTTGGTTCTGGCCTGGATAAAATGAGGAGATTAGACGAGATAAGACAATGTGATATGATGGGTGGGATAAGATAGTGTAATAGACAAGATAAGATGGCGCAAGTAGATAATTAAAAGAGAAGAGGATAAGAAGTGTGAGATAAGAAGAGGGTAGAGTAAACAGGGTAGATGGGAATGTGTAGGAGGGAGTTGAATCCCTATTGAGCTTGGGACAGGGTTATGCTCTAGGTTGCCCAAGGTTATGGCCTGAGTTGTGAGTCTCAGGGCTTCTAGGAGTAGTCTCAGTAGAAGTCCCAAAGGGCTTTGGGGGCATTCCAGAGGTGTCCTAATGGTTCCCAAGTGTTGTCTTTAGGTCCATACCCAGCCCACTGGACAAGGTACTTGGTCTGGCTACAGCAGCATTGGGAGTCAAGGATGGTGTTGACCTTGTACTAGGCTTCTCCATTGACCTCAATGGCAGGGGTGGATTGTTCTGCTGGCCTGGAAAGGGCTCAGAGTTATATTGCTCCAGAAGCCAGATGTAGAAGATGGAGTGAATCTCCTTCATTCTGATGGAAAGGTTGAGTCAGTATGTGTGGAAGGACACCTTTCAGAGTATCTTGAAGGGTCTAAGACACTTGTGGTTGAGTTTCAGGGAGGGCCACCAGGTCTTGATATTTTTTCAGTCAAGCCAGATAAGGGACCTCACCAGCCAGTCCAGAGTCATGCTCTGGTGAGCATCTGTATGCTTATGATAAGCTTGGTTGGTGGTGCTGAGCTCATGTTTAAGGTATTCCTGTAGGTACTAAAGGTCCTGAGCAGTAGTGTGGGTAGTATGAGAGGGGATGTCTCAAAGGGAGATGGTGAGCCAGAGGTTATATCCCTTGTTTGCAAAGAAAGAGGAGACCCCAATGGCCAAATGCAGGAAATTGTTGTAAGTAAATTCAGCAAGAAGGAGTTCAGTGCACCAGTCATCCTGCAAGTAGTTCATATATAGCCAGAGGTACTGCTCCAGGGTCTGGTTAATGTACTTAGTCTGTCCATTGGTCTCCAGGTGATAGGCTGTTGACAGGCTAGACTTGATGTTCAGAGCCTGGCACAGAGACTGCCAGAACTGCAAGATGAACAAGTGCCTTAGTCAGAGATAATGTCATTGGGCAGGCTGTGTTTTGCAAAGATGTGAATAATGGAATGCTGGGCCAAGCATGGTGCATTGTTCATAGTGTAGTAAGGGATGAAGACCACTTGTTTTTTTCAGTAGGTACACTATGATGAGGATCAAATTGTGTCCCTTGGACTCAGAGAGTTCAATGATGTGGTCTATAGAGATGGAGGACCAGAGTCAGTATCCTATCACAAGGGGCTTGAGGAGTCCAAACAGTCAGTGGTGCAGAACCTTGGCCTAGCAACACACCTTACAGGCATAGACATACCTAGTGATGTCTTTCTTGAGTTCCAGCCAGAAGTATGTCTGCATGATCAGTTGCAGGGTTTTCCAGATCCCTGTGTGACCTCAGAGTTTGTGATCATGATGCTGCTGGAGGACCTCAAAGTGTGATTTCTGGTGGTCCAGAACATAAATTGTAGTGTTGTGGAGGAGGAGCTGTTCATTGGGGGAAAGGATGAAGGCAGGAGGTTTGGAGAGGGTTTTGGAGGGGGGAGGGGAGGGGTTTTGGGGGTCATGGGAGCAGAAGTAGTGGTCTGGGGGTGCCTGGCAGATTCTCTGGAGGAGGCCTTTGTTGTCTAGCAGTAGTGT
>JABCKS010000239.1:0-14839 GCA_018851325.1 Termitomyces sp. DKA19 | reverse complement strand
GAGCTTTTTTGTGATCCCAGAGTAATTGTCAATGAACCTTTGATAGAAATTTGCAAAACTGAGGCAGGATTGGAGTTACTTCACATTCCATGGCCAGGGCCAGTTGGTGATGGCATTGACCTTGCCCAGATCTATGC
Source organism: Termitomyces sp. DKA19 (assembly GCA_018851325.1). Lineage (NCBI taxonomy): Eukaryota > Fungi > Basidiomycota > Agaricomycetes > Agaricales > Lyophyllaceae > Termitomyces > Termitomyces sp. DKA19. The sequence goes on along the minus strand of JABCKS010000239.1, from coordinate 14,702 downwards.
AGATGCCTCCTAGAGTGATGATGATGCCCAGATACCCAACCTCCTGAGTGTGGAAGGAGCATTTCTTGGGTTTGGAATGGAGGTTGTGCTGCCAGAGTTGCTCCAGGATGTGCTGGACATGAACTTGGTGTTCTGCAAGGGAGTTGGAGTAGACAAGGATGTTGTCTAGGTATACCACCACAAAGATGTTGTTTATGTTATAGAAGATGTTGTTCATGAAGTATTGGAAGGTAGTGGGGGAGTTGGTCATTCCAAAAGGCATTATTAAGTACTTAAAGAGTCTGTATTAAGTTCAGAAAGTGGTTTTCCACTTGTGTCCAGGGGCAATGTAAATGTTATTGTACCTGGAGCAGAGGTTGATCTTTGTATATATTTTGGCACTCCAAAGTCTGGAAGGGAGGAAGTACTGGTTCTTTTTTGTGATCTGGTTGAGCCCTCAGTAGTTGACACAGAGGTGGAGCATGCCTTCCTTCTTCTTAGCAAAGAGAATTGGGGCTTTGGCAGGGGAAGAGAATGGTTGAATGAAGCTCTTTCCCAGCATTTCATCTATATAGTCCTTGAGGGCCCAGAGTTTGGTTTCCAACATGTTGTAGACCTTCCTGATGGGGGGGAGGCTCCATCTTCTAGGTCAATCTGGTGGTCATAGAGTTGGTGCAGGGGGAGCTCCTTGGTGCTTCCTTCCAAGAACACATCTGCAAACTTATGGTATTTGGGGGGTACAACCTTGTGCAGAATCTCCTCCTTGGACTTGATAGGGTCTGGAGATTTCTGGGCTCAGAGCTGTTTAACAGGGGTATGTATAGCTAGTAGGCCTGGGTCCCATCATGGAGGATTCTGATGAATGAGGCAGCCCCTATGATGTGAGGACTATGTCCAAGGGTCTCCTTGTTTGAGTTCCAAGAGTTTCTTAGATCAGAGAAAGTGGCACAGGGAAAAGATGGTCCTTGGAACCTATTGCAGGGGATGTTGGGTAGAAAGAAGTTGGAGAGCAGAGATTGAGGGGGGTTTCTAGAAGGGAAGGTTGTGGAAGGGGATATGGTCATAGGGAAGGATATGGAAGGGAGGATGGAGGGGGAAGCACTGGCATTAGTGTTAAGGTTTTCTGGGGAATAAGGCTTGCTGGTGTCTTGATTCCCTTCCTCCCCCCTAAGGTCCTGCAGTAAGGGTTGGAAGAGAGAGCCAGAGGTCAGGGGTGGGGGGGCAGGCAGAGTCAGGTTTGTCCTCAATAATGGGGAAACATCAGGATCAGAACAATATCTTGGTGGCCAGTTGAGCATCTTTGCTGTCAAACATCATGCTCATGGAGTTCCAGTCAATGTCAGGGTTGGCCTCTTGTAACCAGGGTAATCCAAGGATGATCAGGGTGGCAGAATGTAGCTGGATAATTTGGAGGTCAATGGGGAATTCCAGGCTATTAGCAAGGTGGATGCTATCAATGTAGTGGTAAGAGATTGTTTCAAAGGGTGTTGGGTTCCTATCAAAGAGTTGCAGCTTAATAGGAACATCTAACACCTTATCTGGGAGGCCCAGTTCCCTACTTATGAAGGTTCCCATAGCCTTGCTGTCTAGGAGTGCAGCATGGATAGTACTTTTGGATTGAAGGGTGACATTGATAATGAAGGAATGTGCTGAGGTCAAGTGCAATCTGCCAAGGCTTCCAGCATTTGTTGGGTCCAAGTCAGAGGGGAGGGAGAAAAGGATGGCAGAGGGGTCCATGCAGTCCAGAGTCATGGTGAGGGTTTGCCAGTTGATGTGGAGGTTGACAGAGTGTAACAAGGGGAGGCCCAGGACTATGGAGGCAGATTTGTGCAGCTGGGTGATGAGCATCTGGAGCTTGAGTTGCATGCCATTCTTGAAGTGCAGGGGAATGTATGTGTAGTGGATGATTTCTCTGACAGAGGACAGCCTGCCATTGAACAACTGGAGCTGGATGGGGTTGGGCAATTGAATCCAAAGGAGGGAGGAGAGATGGACCCAATTGTCATCAACAAAGTTGTCTGTGGCACCACTATCTATCAGGGTATTGACAGTGTTGGAGCAGGTGAAGTGGGTGAGGGAGGTGTGGAGCAGGAAAGATTGGGAGTATCAAGAGGAGAGATAAGCCATGAGGATGTCCAGAGCTGGTACCAAAGTACATATGTGTAAAACTATGGCAGAGAAGACATTGGGGTCAATTCTGCAATTCAGTGCATCTTCCAAGTTAACTAAATTGCTGGTTTGTTTTCTGCATACTGGAACTTGAACTTGTCCCCATCTATGGTCCAGACAGCTTGTCCAAGGGCACCTTGCTCTGGGCATTCCTGGACAAAGTGCCCAGGCTTGCCACAAAGCAGGCACACTCCTGCCCTGCATCACTGTTCCTTTGTTTCCTCAGAGACAGCTATCCAGGGCCAGTCTGGCCAGTGTGACTAGTTAGCCTGCAATAATTTATCCTCCAGTTCTTTGTTTGTGGACTCAGAGTCACTGTCACCCTGTGTCAGAGCATTGTCCTAGTTGTTGGGATCCAGGACAACTGCCCAAAGTTGGGCAGGAGGTCATGCAGTGTTTTCAGGGCCAGGTTAGTCAGGATTCTAGGCAGGGGGGCTGGTCATAGTGGGGTTAGAGGGTTGGGGAGGGTCTGTTGCAGGGTTGCCAGGATCCCCCCAAGGGGCAGGAGGAGTAGCCTTGGCAGCTAACCCCAGAACTGACAGGGTCTTTCCAGTAGTACTGGTTGATGCAGGTGATAAGGCTTTTGAGGTCCTTGTAGGTGGACTGTTTTGGTGCAAGTTGGAAAACCTCATGAATTTGCTTGGGAGGGCCTTGTTGAGTTGAAAACACAGTGTATAGTAGTTCTAACTAGTCTTATAGACCTCCTTCAACTGGACAACAAACATCATGAAGCACTCCTCTGGAGACATCTAGAGTGACACAAGCTTCCTTTCAGTCTTAGCAACAGTGTTGTAAACCCTGAACTTTGATAAAAATTTCTATGCAAAGGCTTCCCAGTTGGTGAATAGCAGGTGGCAGGGGTTATACCAAAGAAGGGCTGTGTAGTGTTCTAGGGCAATCCCTTACAGATAGGAGGAAGTGAACACAATATAGGCCTTGTTAGTGGTAAAAGTATTTGGCTTTTCCTGGAATGTGTTGAGACATTGTACCAGGAAGGTGTGCCATTTCTGGGGGTTATGACCATGGAAGGGTTCTGGTTTCTGGATGTCTAGTTGACCTTTGCAGGCTAAAGCCTTGTAGATTTTGTTAGCTTCTGCTCAGTCTTCAAGATTCCAGGGAGGAGGGGTGGCATTATAGTAGTAATAATAGTGGTTCCTTGCTTCTCCTGGTGGTAATGCACCCATGGCAGAGCCATACCCTCCAGGAGGCCCTCCTCCCAAAGGTCCTCCACCATGGGGTGCTCCCTGTCCTGGTCCAGGGGGTCTAGCTGAGGGTGTGTTTGGACCAAGTGTTCCTACTGTTCTCTATGGCAGGCATGGCTGGGGGGGGGGGGGGGATTCCAGTCCTATGTATGGAAGGTCTCCACACCTAAGGCTGAGTTGGAGTGAGGTTAGGCCGAGTTGGAGCAGGGTCAGGCCAAGAGTCCTACTATCTTGGCTGTGGGCTCATTGAACAGTCCATCAGAGGGGTTGAGGCTTTGAAGTAGAGTGAAGGCTGCATCCAGGTCATCCTGATGTCAGTCTCTGGTATATAGAGCCTTAGCAGGTTGGTGGAATGCCTGGTCCATTTTTTGTTGTAGGTGGAAGGAGTACATGGGGTTGGAGAGGTTCTTGAACCTTTCCAGCAATAGCAACAGATGGATTTCCCTCACTAGGTTGTATAGTTTGTTCTGCAAGGAGGTGTCACTCCAGAGAAGGTCAAAGGCTTGTGCTGATAGGTTCTCTTGCTCATAAAGCTCAAAAGATGTTACCAGGCAGTCTGCCCAGACCTCAGCAGTGGCCTCTAAAGTGGGTCACCCCAGTTTCTCAAAGAGACTCTGGGTCTGCCAGAAGAAGTCTACTCATGGGAGTTGAAGTTCCTATAAGATCATGTTATGTTGCCAAAAGTAGTCTGCCATGCACTCTCCCTGCCAAAGCAGAGGGTCCCCTCCCATCCAGGGCACATTTCTGAGTCCTGTAGGTGTAGGAGGCATAAGGACAGCTGGAGCTGCTATAGGCCCCCTTCAGGGAGATGTGGGGTGTACAATTGAGGCTGGAAGCAAGTAGCCCTTGGTCCCTGGTGCATGCCCTGCTTCAGTAGTAAATGGACCAGTGCTGGTAGGTATCAGAGCATTCCACCCTGTATTTGGAGCTCCTGATGAGCCTCCCAGGTGTAGTCCCATGTAGGGGTCCTGTGTGGAGGGAGGTTCTAGGGAATACTAGTCAGAAGCCAGACCCCAAAGGTCCTAGCCCAAATCCATACATGGGCTATTGGCTAGTACTGATGTGAGGGTTGGAAAGAGGGGGGGTTGTGAATAGGGGGTCTGGTTGTTTTGAGGCATGACCACAAGTTCCATATAATAGATTAATGCAATTGAGTTGCCATAGGAGTCTATAGCATAGGTAGCAGTGGGCCAGTAGAGAGGGCTGGCATAGTGGGCCATTGTATGTCCAATGAGTAGGGGGAGTCTTGATATTATGTCAGGTCTGAAGAACCTGGGAGCTCACCTCCAAGAGTGAAAACCTGCTAGTTGATTAGTCAATGACTGGAAAGGGAATGTATCAGTGTTCCAGGCTTGATCCAGGTGCTAGGTGATGTCCTGAAGCTGATGTAACAAAGACAGAGGTGGTTGAAGTCCATGGGAGTATTCTCTAGACTAAGACAACTATGCTGGATAATTAAAAGAGAGGAGAAGAAGAATAAATTGAGTGAGAATAGAAATAGAGAGAGAAGAGAAATGAGAAGTAGAAAACAGTATGCAATATTAAGGCTATCAAACTACAGGGCTCAGACTTATATACTTGGGGTTTCCAGAAAGGATTAGATGAGGTAAGGGAGTCCCTGGGTGAGTGGTGCCTGTCTGGGACTTGGCATCTATTGTAGCAGAGTTTGGGCATGGTCCATACACAGCAGAGCCCAAAGTGAGATCTGTAGACACAGAATTGCCTTAGGGCAGGAGCAGGCCCTGGGGTGTCAGGACTTGGAAATGTAAGGGCCAGTGATCTGATAATGTATAGGACATACTTGGAGTGATTGTCAGAGCTGGGGCTCAGGAACATATAGACTGATGACCCAGTGATGTGCAGGTAGTGGTAAGGCCTGGGAGGGGGTGGGACCATTTGGAGTGGAGTAGGAGTAGGGTAGGGTGGGTAGGGCAGGGTGGGTAGGGCAAGGTGGGTTGGGTGGGTTTTGGGGGTGGCAAGGGTAAAATTGGTGGAGTCCTGACAAGTACGTCATTCTTTCTCTTAGCAAAGAGGACCAGGGCTCCAGCAGAAGAGAAGGAGAGCTAAATGAAATTTTTTTTCAGCATTTCATATATATGGTCCTTGAAGGCCCAAAGTTTGGTTTCTGACATATTGTAGACCTTTCCAAAGGGTGGGGAGGCACCTTCTTCCAGGTCAATCTAGTAATTATAGGGTTAGTGCAGAAGAAGCTCTTTGGTACTTCTTTGCAAGAATATATTTATGAATTTATAGTACTTAGAAGACACAACCCTTACAGAGTTTTCTCTTTAAACTTAGTGGGTTCTGGAGATTTCTGGGCTCAGAGCTCTTTAATAGAGGTTATATACAGCTAGTAGACCTAGGTCCTGTTACAAAGGATTCTGGCAAATAAAGTAGCCCCTATCATATATAGGCTGTGCCTGAGGATCTCCTTATTTGAGGTTTAGGTAGATTTGGGGTCAGGAGAAACAGTTTAGGAGGGGTGGCTCTTTGAACTTGTTGCAGGAAATATTTGAGGAAAAAAAGTTGGATAGTAGAGGTTGAAGAGAACTATTAAGAGAGGAGGGTTGGGGAAGAGGAGGGGAAAATGTTGGCATTAGCATTATAGTTTTTGGAGAGATAGTATTTATTAATGTCACAGTTCCATTCCTGCCCTCCAAGGTCCTAAATAAGGGTTGGAAGGAGGAGTTGAGGTTCAGAGGAGGAGGATAGTTGGGATTAGGTTTCTTTTCAATAGTGGAGGAACATTTAGATTAGAGAAATATTTCAGCAGCTAGTCAAGCATCTTTACTATCAAATATCATGCTCATTGTACTTCAATTGATGTCAGAGTTGGCCTCATATAACTGGGTTCCTATAGTTGGATCAATCAATAAACTTGGTAAACACTGCTATTGTTCAGTTTGAAGATATTCTATCCTATAGACTGTCCTATATACTACATTGCTAGTAATGATGACTAACATTGTACCTACTCATTGGGCTATGGTATATAAGGAAGAATGACTAATAATAATATACACAGAGTAAGGTCTAAGTATGTAAGGTCTATGTATGTGATTCATAGAAGGTGACTAATAAGGACAGGAGGATACATGATACAGGCAGTATGTTGGATGTACTAGAATGATTGATCATGCTTGGACTAAGCCTGGAACAGAATCAGACAGTCCAGACAAGACTATCCTCTTACATCACCCCCCTCCCCTTAGAGTTCATCACCTCAATAAACACTGTTCAGCACTTCCATCAAGGGTGAGAGCAACAAGCTATTTGGGTGCTACAGTGCTAAAGTGTTCTGAGAATAATGTCAAAAGGCATAAGAAATAATGGAGGTCAATACATTAGATGCTGAAGTAGAGTGGGTCATTGGTAGACTAGTATCTATTGGAGAGCTAGATAGAGGCCAATAGAGTGAGCATGACAGACTCTGAAGTTCCAGCTACTATCATAGAGCCAGATGCCTGTAGAGTAGGTAGACATGCTCTGAGTAGAAAGGGTAGTAGCAGTAAATGTTACAATTATAGAGGAAGTAACAACAGTTTACATAGTAGAAAGAGAAGGAGGCTGAAGCTGCTGAGTAGAGTGTTGAGGAGTAGACAATGTAGGGTTCTAAGAAAGGGCTAGCTGAGTAACAGCTAGCACAGTATTGTCTGAGTATTTTTTCTATTAGTACATGTACATACTATTTAGCAATGCACTTTTCACACAGACTATAAAAGCTTTACCAATTCTGCTGGTCAATGCCCCTCATAGTAATAAACCAGCATCTATTATCTCTAACCAGACCAACTATAAGAGCAGCCAGCCAAGCACTAGATAAATTATGAGCTTGTTTAATGCTTCATCTTTAATACCCAATAATATATACTATAAGAGAGTTGCAGAGCTCTAAAGTACATTTCTAATAAGGGGTTCTATTATCTATAGGAGGGAGATTCTAAGTAAAGAAGATGGTCAGAGGAATATTAGTATGAAAGTGCACTGCCTATTAAGGAATGCAAGAGGGGGTATGATAATAAGACTTACTTATTACTGAGCACTATTACTAATATTTTTAACTATCTTATCTGGATAGCACCAGACTTGGACATAACATAAGACTGTGGATTCTTGTTATTTTTTTAATTCTTGTCTTATAAGTTATGTATGAGTCATGTGATTTATTATATATGGTCTAGCCCTCAGGTCTGATATAATAGATTGGACTTTAGTGGCTATAAGACTTCTGTATCATAAGTCTCATTATGTGGAGTCTAGCTTTTGGGTTTAGAATGGTAAAGCCAAAATCTTTCCTTAGTAATGATTACTAGCAGCATCCCTTAGCAACAATAATACTTTTTTTTTTCAAAACACATACTAAAGAATATATAACCTTCTTTACCTTCCATTTCTCTTGTCTTGCTTACCAGCATACCTGACTAGCATCTACACTTTAGACATTGACATTTGATATATTCTTTTTTTTCAATTGACCTATATTATGCACTTTTTAACACTGTGTATATACATTTGGTCACTATATTGATACCTAGTATACATAATGGATGCTTTTACAAATGCTGTTGCCTGTAGCAACAATTTTTTTTTGACTACTATACTTACAAATAGTATAAATACTATTTGTACATATTTACAGCTAAAAAATTGAGAATCTATTAGAGTATTGTCCCTCTCAGTATTTCTCAGCTCTCCAGCTTCAAATCTCTTTTTTGTTCACCTTTGTTATCATTAATAGCTTAACAACAAGCCTTAACAACCTTATCTTTAATTGAGTATGAATATCAGATACAGATATTCTATAGTGTTCCTTATCTTAGCAGCACTAGCAACTATAGCTAGCAACTAGTTTGTGTTCATTTCCCACCTCCTACTAACTTTACTCACTTCTTTTCTCCCCATCTTCCTCCTCTCACTAGGCTCTTACCAACCTTAGTTATCTTTCTTGTTAGCCTTATTTTTAGCAACTTATCTGACTTCCTAGTCCTTTTACCTCCATTTTTTAGTAACTTTTGCTTTTTTTTTCTACTGACCTCTTTACTTGCCCTTGCTTAGTCTCTTTACTTTAGTGACTTATCTTTTCTCTTTCTTAGCAATTTATATTAGTGACTCTTTTGTCTTCATCCTCTTGCCTTTTTTATAACTCACCAATCTAGTGACCCTTTATTACCATCTAGTGACTCAGGCTAGTGATAGCAACCTTTCTCACTGCATTTTTACTCTACCTCCATCCTTTAGCTCTTATTCTCTGGGACATTTAATAACTTGCCCTCACACATATCACTTCTTACTGCTAGCTACTCTATCTAGTTGCACATGTTCTAGGTTTTTGCCTTTTAGTTTCCTATATAGCAGCTAGGTGGCATAGAAGCACATTATTTTAAAGCCCACTGCAAATGTTTTAAGTAATCATTTTGCCAAAAATCAGAGCTTAAGCAAAAAATTGCTTGAAAACTTCTACCAAACTCTCAGACTACTCTATATTGACAATTCCTAGTACTTACCCAACTACTTGCTCTCAACCTCTTGCCAATGAATCAGAAAGCAAAATACTTGACAACTTCTCAGGAACCTTTATTAAAAGCTTTTTTAGCACTCTTTTGTCCCTATTTACTAGCTACTGACTCATCTATTTTCTTTCTTGGAATCCATCTAATTCCTGTTTTGCCTACCAATGCTCAAAACCTCCTTTCTCTATTAAAACTGACAATTACTAATATAAATAACAATTCTGTTGCCTATTGTGCTCATATACCTCCTTATAATAACATGACTGCTCTTAAATGGGATGAAAGATGCCCTTGAGAGCTCTCTCAGTACTTCAAGGAATTGAATTATCTTTTTGTTGACCATGATATTGCTGACAATACTTGAAAAAAGGAATTTAGCAACCTTAAATGACTTGTCAATCAGACTTTTACTAGTAGACTTGTCACATTAGGTCAGTTCTCAGATTATTACTATAACTTCCAATATATTGCTAGGTAGCTCCTTGCTAACAGGACACTTTACTAAAACAAGGAACATTATTTATTCCAAGAAGGTATCCTCACAAAATTGTCCATCATCTTAAACTCACACTTGCTAATCACCACTTTAAAGATCCCTACAATGTAGATCAGATTTTTGAAGATGCTAAGTGGATATTAAAAGGTACTGAAATAGCAACAATCAAGTTCAGCACTCTTGCCACTACAATTGCTAACATGCCTAGTATCATCTCAGTGCCCATAATTAATACTCTCTACTTCTAAATGTCAAACCCTCAAGTTAGCAACCACCACAGCAATTGTTGGCATCTTGGAATGCTTGAAAGTATTCACTGACAGCAGTCAGCCCTGCCAGCAGTTCAGTAACTCTTGCCACTTCTGTAGTGAGACTAGTCACACTATAATTTGCAGTACTTGCATCCAGTTAGAACATATAATACAACAGGGTAAAATTTGTTGCAATACTAAAGGCAAGATTGTCTTACTATCTGCTGCTATAATCCCCACCTATTTTGGCAAACAACTCTATATAGAATGTATTAAGGAATGGAACTAACTCAACTTTAGCCAAATTATTAGTGGCAGACTATCTTCAAATGCTAACCCTGACCCCAATTAAGTAACTATGCAGCAGTTGCTAATTCATGAGGTATTGCAACAGATAATCACTATCAGTCAATTACTAACTAAGGACAAACATATCAAGGCTTTAGAATGAGAACTATTTGCTCTATGACAAGCTGGCAAGAATTTAATAGTATACAAGTCCTCCATGCACATTACTAAGTATCTAATAATACTACCTAATCAACTCTAACAACTAGTAACACTCCAGTGACTAATTTGCCTTCTGACTCTATACTAACTCTTGCTGCTAAGCCAGCTGACAAAGACAAAGCACTGAAGCAATCTGTTGCTAACAATTCACTGCCTGTTACTAAGGTTTTCAAGTCCATTAACCAGTCCCCTGTCTATCTATTTTCTAGTATTCCTAGTTGCTATGCTCCATCTGCTAATCAAAACTTTGTAGCTCCCAACCAATGTAACAATGGCACCTACCAAACCATGCCATCTATTTATAATATTAAACAGTCCAAAGCAGTGGTTCAATTAGGTTTTAAGTACTAAGGTTACAGTATCAGTTCAAACTTTGCTCCATGTTACTAAATATTAGGAATCAACTTAGAACTACCATTATGCCTAAGTGACTTGCCAATACAGATGCTAACATAGTACAGGACACTAACAATATTTTTATCCACTGTTTGCTATGGATAAGTTTTAGTTTTTGCTATGCTTAAATGCCTCTACTGCTTATAGATAAGTTTTAAACTGGCCCAAGTTGCTTCCATTGACCTAATTGAGGCTTACATCAAATTACTTCCTCCTAAGAAAGGGCCTGTGGTACTTATACTTGCTAAGGTTTCCCAGTTACTCCAGTCTATTATGATGCTGAATAATAACTGAGAAGAAATAGAGTGCATGACAGATAGTGGTTCCTAAATCATTTCTATATCTGCTAAAATTGCTAACAACTTTAGCTTATCCTATAATTGTAGTATTATCCTGAACATACAGAGTGTTAATAGCATCTTAAATTGATTGTTAGGACTTGCTCATAACATCCTTCTATATTATAGGTAATTTAGCTTTATATCTCCAAATCCACATATTATAGTCCTTTACCTATGATATCTGCTCAGCTGCCCCTTTGCCATCCTTACCAGAAGTGTGGTCAACACTTTTAGTGATATTAAGACCACCATTACTATTACTAACTCAAATTCTGACATCTGATATACAATATTGATGTTTTCATATAGTAAATTCAAAAGACACAATTGCCAAAAAGTTTGCTACAAGATAGAACCACTCCATTACTTTTATCACCAAAAAAAAATAGCAATGACACTAATAGCATAGTGACCATCATCAGCTACAATTATTCAACTGATCTAGTGACATGTATAGCTTCTTATGATTTGAACAAAGACATTTTACTTATAAAAACTTGTATATATACAGACTCTGCCTTGGCCTATCTTTATACTACCACCTGTGATCTTCTCCATTCTTTACTACCATCCTATTTTTACTTTGTTTCTTCTAATTTGCCTATTCTTTTGATTGCTTGACAGACACTTCCTTGATACTAGTATTACAGACATCATCTCTACCTATGTTCATATCCCCTTTTCTACATAATATGTTGCTGATAAATCTGCTAAAAAAAGGTGTTCAAGCAAAGAAAAAGTATAAGCCTATTGCTATGAAAATCAAACCAGTTGCTGGCCACATTAGTGAAGACTTTATAATTGAGTGACACATTGTTAGCAATCCTTTAGCAACTATGCCAACACTTGACTCAAATCCCCTACCCTTTATATCAACCCAGCAATTCACCAGCAACTAACTAATAACATTTGTTAAGAACTATGACACTGATTTTCTCACTAATATTAAAGTTAATGTGCTCATTGATCTTGTCACTAAGCAAGAAAAGGCTTTTACCTAGAAAGACTCTGAACAAGGAAGTTTGTGCCCTAACTTCTTTCCTCCAGTATAGATATTAACCATCCTCTAAATCCCTTGGGTTTAGCACAATTGCCCTATTTCCCTAGGCCTTGAGAAAGAAGTTTATGAATTGATAGTTGTATACTCAGCAATGCACTGAGCAACATGACATGTGTTTCTGTGCATTGTTTCTGTAGAAAATTATTACATTCTTCTATTGTATGTTTTTTTCCTTAAGAAACATGTTAAAATATCCTGCTGCATGTTCCTCAAGTAGAAAAAAGAGTCTTTTCTTTAGATACAATATATGAACACAACAAAGGTTTTTTTAAAAACATATGAAAGATATTATATATTTCTCAGAAAAATAATTGAGAACATTTCAACTATTTTTATCATTATTTCTTAAGATAAATACTAGAAAAATTTATCATTTTATGTAAGAAACAATAAGAAATTTTTTTAAATATTTCTTAATAATACAATATTTCACATATCTCCTAAGAAAAAGGTGTCAGAAATATGTTTTTCAATTTCTGACATCTTTTTCCCAGGGAATATGCTATAATTCCTAAAGTGTAGCCAACCCTATACCCTGCCTCCTTGCTTGCCTGTTTCAGATAACTCTCCCTTATCTTGCCCTGCCACCCCCTACTTCTGCTGCCCCAGCCCCAACACTATCTCCTGGCTCTGCTCCTGTAATGCCTGGTATACTTGGCAAAGAGCATCCAACTCCCCTGTCCTCACTACTAACTCCTGGACTGACTGACTCCTTATTCCAAGCTATAAGGCATTGATTCTGCTCTAGCTGAACAATCTTGAGACCTCAGTGCTAGGTCACTTCCTTCCATAGCCTAGTAACCTTATCTAATGACAATGACTTAAATGTAGAGAAACTGGGGAAAGTCTAAATCAAGGGTGGAGGGTCTGGGAAAACAGTAAAAAAGGCCCAGAACAAAGATGCTTGAGACTGGGGGCCTCCTTCAACAATATACAACAATGCTTTAGCCCTGCCTTCAAGTTCAAAAACCAAGTTGAGAGAAGAAAGAGGGAAACCTCTAGGCCTAACAGACATGTTATCAAGAGACTAGTTACTCCTAGAACCTCCTCTCCATACTTCTGTAGTACTATCTATGCCTCTACCAACCCTTTCCCCCCTTACACCTACAAAAGACCTAACTGCAGAAGAAAGATGCTTCTGCAGAGCCTGCATCTCAATTACTACCTTGATGCAGGGCTGCTAGACAGTCTGGGGTGCCTAAACTGGAGCAGTTTCCCCCTTCTGCCACTCTAACTGCTATCAGGTCCTGGAACAAACAATGAATATACCACTTATAGCACTTGTTACAAATATTCTGAGTCTATATTAGGACCCCACCAATTTCCCTCTGATGGCCCTGCCACCTCTGACAACTACTCAAACTGCCCAGCCCAACCCTCAAATGTCCCTGCCCTCTACCTGGACCCCACCCACAACCTGTACACTACTGAATCACTGGCCCATGTGCTCCTGAGCCTCAACCCCTGACAACTTCCTCAGAATACACCTTATACATCACCCAATCACCAGCAAGACATTCTCCTAAGTTCTGATGCATCTTCAGAGGCCACCTCAGCCTTAAAACACCTTGCTCCACAGATCCACCCTTGGAGCCTGCTTTGGACTATACCCAGGCCCTACTATAATAGGAGCCAAGTCCTGAGTGGGCACCACCCACCTGGAGGCCCCCTACCATCCCTGACTCTCCCTAGAGACCCCAAGTATATAGTCCCAAAACCTTATAGTCAGTCAGTAGTCTTAATATTGCATACTTTTGTCTACTTTTCATTTTCTTACTCTCTCTGTCTCTATTCTTGCTCAATCAATTCTTCTTCTCCTCTCTTCCAACTATCCAACATAGTTGTCTCAGTCCACAGAATACTCCCACAGACTTCAATCACCTCTGCCTTTGTCATATTAGCTCCAAGACATCACCTAGTGCCTGGATCAAGCCTGGAACACTTATATGTTCCCCTTTCTATCATTAACTAACTGACTAGCAGGTTCTTGCTCTCAAAGGTAAGCTCCTAGGTTCTCCAGACCTGATATAATATCAAGACTCCCTCTGCTCATTGGACACTCAATGGCCCACTATGCCAGCTCTCTCTACTAGCCTACCACTACCTATGCTATAGACTCCTATGGCAATCCAATTGCACTAACCTATTATATGCAACCTCTAGTTATGCTACAAAACAACCAGACCCCCTATCCACAACTACCCCCTTTCCAATCCTTACATTAGTACTGGCCAATAGCCACAAATGGATTTAGACTGGGACCTTTAGTAAGTCAGAGTCTGGCTTCTAACTGGCATTCCCTAGCACCTCCCCCTGCATAGGACCCCTATGTGGGACTGTGCCCAGGAGGCCCAATAGGAGCTCTGAATGCAGGATGGAACACTCCAGTATCTGCCAGCACTAGTCTATTTGCTGCTAGAGCAGGGCACACACCAGGAGCCAAGAGCTACTTGCTCCCAACCTTGATTGTACACCCTGCACCTCCCCAAAGGGGGCCTATAGCAGTTCTGGCTGTCCTTGTGCCTTCTATATCTATGGGACTTGAAAACATGCCCTGGATGGAAGGAAACCCCCTGCTCTAGCAGGAAGAGCATATGGCAGACTACTCTTGGCAACATAGCACAATTCTACAGGAACTTTGACTCCTATGAGTAGACTTCTCCTGGTGGACCCAGAGTCTCTTTGAGAAACTAGGGCAACCCACCTTAGAGGCCACTGCCAAGGTCTGAGCAGACTGCCTGGTAATGTTCTTTGAGCTCTATGAGCAAGGGAACCTATCAGTGCAAGC
>JABCKS010000238.1:15372-27422 GCA_018851325.1 Termitomyces sp. DKA19 | reverse complement strand
CCACACTGCTGCTAGACAATGAAGGCCTCCTCCAGTAAATCTGCCAGGTGCCCCTGGACAACTACTTCTACTCCCATGACCTTTGAGCCTCCCCCTTTAAAAACCTTTCCAGACCCAATGCTGCTATAGCCAGACCAAGTATGTTGTACAATGGACTGAGTATGGACCTGAGGATAACACTTGGGAACTGTTAGGGCACCTCCAGAATACCCCCAAAGCCTTCCAGGACTTTTACCAAGACCACCCCCAAAAACTCCAAGACCCACAGCTCAAGCTATAACCTTGGAGCCATCTAGGGTGTAACCCTGTCCTAAGCTTGAAGGGGATTCAACTCCCCCCCTGCACATTCCCATCTATCCCATTTATCCTACCTCTCTTATCCCACCCTTCTTCTCTCCTTCCCTTTTGATTATCTATTTACCCCATCTTATCTTATCCATTGCACTATCTTATCCTGCCCCTCCTATCACATGGTCTTATCTCATCTAATCTCCTCATCTTATCCAGGCCAGGACCAAGAAAGGACAGAAATATTTCAAAAACAAAAAAAAAGACAAAAAAAAAAACAAAACAAAGGTACTAACATACTAAGAACACACAACTTTATATATGACAAACCCTGACTAGTGAGGATCCTGCTCTCCTTCACCTGACTGCCCTCCCCTTCCCCTTTGCCCTTCTCTGGGGCTCTCTCTCAGCCTTCCAAAGATTGACCACTTCCACCCTATTGCCCCTTTCCATAGTCACATCCACCTTTTCTGGTGGAGGGCTAGATAATCCCCACCCCACCCCTCCCTTCCCCCAGAGCACTGCCATCAGCATGTCCCAGGTCTCCTCATAAACATTGTTGAGCATAGACAGAGGGTCTATAAGGCTTTGTGCCTCTTGCTTCAAGGGCCCCTCTGGACCCATCATTAGCCAGTAATGAGCCCCCTTCAGATACTCCAACTCTTCCATCCCCTGCTTGATCTCTGTAGCTATAGGAAAGCAGTATTCCAGGCAGATCTGTTGGAGGCCATCTCAAATGAATGACTGGGCAGTGGTAACCCTGTTAAAGAAACCACCCTGAAAGGATGAGCTAGAGCCCAACAGACATGATGAAACTTACCAAGGAATATAAAGCAATACTCTGCCTGCTGGTTAGCAAGCCAGCCTCAGGCCTGGCCCTTCCTGATCTCTAGCTCCTGCTATCTCCAAATAACATCCCTGGATGACTCCCTGCCACCCTGCCCTGCTGCCCCCTGCCCCTGCCACTCTGCCTGTTCTGACTCTGACTCCTCCTTCCAACTTTGCTCCTGTAACACCTCATATGCCTGACAAAGGGTATCCAACTCCCCCATCCTCACTGCCAGCTTATGGACCAACTCCTGATTTTGCACCATGATGTGCCAGTTTTAGTCCAGCTAGGTCACTTCAACCTCTCACAGGCAGGCTACCTCTTTCCAAAGGCCAGCAACCTTGTTCAACAATGGCACTTAGGAGTCAGAAGAGTCAAAGGACATTTGAATGGAGAGTGTGGGAGTCCAGGAAAATAATGATGAGGGCCTAGCATGAGAATGCTTGGGACTTAGAGCCTCCTCCAAAGACATATAGCAATGCTTAGACTCAGTCTCTGCCAGGGGACCCCAACAAGGGCAGGAATAGGGGGACCCCCAGGCCCAGCAAGTGCACCATTGAGGGAATGGGCACCTCCTCCCTATGGCCTCAAACTCTTAGTGATACCCCCACTTACTCTGCTCCCATATCTGTCAAAGACCTGACTGCCAAATGATGCCCCTACAGGGCCTGTGTCTTGATCACTACCTCAATGTAGGGCCATTGGGTGCTCTAGAGTGCTTGAACTGGAGCTACCTTCCCCTCCCATCACCCTGCCTGCCAGCAAGCCCAGAACAAGCACCAAACATATTGATCTCAGCACTTGTTACAAATGTCTTGGGCCTGCTGAGAGTGTCCTAGCACAGGCAGGACACAGAGATCCCTGTAGACTTGATAGGCATCACACTGTGGAGAGGTTAGCTCCACAACAGTGACTCAGGGCCAATCTTACCAGCCAGTTCACTACACACCACTCCTATGATAGGTACTCCTCCCTCTGACAAGGGGACCCATAGTGCAGAAGTCACCAGAGTCAGAGCTCTTCCCTGGGGTTCAACTGGGGTATATTGCAGCTTGAAGATTGCCCAGGACTCCAGAGCAGCTGCCCACAGCACCTGTTGCTCTGCCAGATCATTAGCTAGGTTCCTCAAACTAGCTGGAACAAGTACATACAACAAAACAGGCAATCCACTGCCTCCCTCTTCTGTCTCTAGTCCTGCTCCAGCCAGTGTGCTTTGTACACCACCCAGGCTGCCACATCATTGGTACTTGGGGGAGTTGGGGTGCTATACTTGTGGTCAGAAAGCATTACAGTACCTCAGGTAAAATTGGATAGCAAGCTGTTAAAAAGACTCCCAGAAGATCAATCAGACTCCTACAAGTACCCTAGGGACCAATGACACCTGCTGCATATCAAGGCTCTTGATGTCTAAAGAGAGGGTCATGTTAGGACCCTGCCAGTTGTCCTCCAATGACTCTGCCATCTCTAACATCTACCCAAAAACCCCCAGCCCAACCCTTAATTGTCCCTACCCTCTACCCAGACCCTGCCTACAACCTGTGCAGCATCAGATCACTGGCCTGCATATTCCCAAGTCTCAACCCTGACAACTCACTTGGAACATGTCTTATACATCACTAGATCACTGGCAAGACATCCTTCCAAGTCCTGACACATCCCTGGGGGCTACCCTGGCCTCAAGACACTCTGCCCCATGACTTCACCCTCAGGGCCTGCTTTGAACCACATCCAGGGCCTACTTTGGACCACATCCAGGCCTGGCTATGATAGGGGCCAAGCCCCAGGGTGGGTGCCACTCACCTGAAGACCCCTTCCATCCCCAACTCTCTCTGGAGACCTCAAGTATATAGCTCCAGAACCTTGTAGTCAGTTGGTAGTCTTGATATTACATACTTTTATCTACTTCTCATCTCTCTACTCTCTCTGCTTCTACTCTTACTCAATCTATCTATCTTCTCTTCCCTTTCAACCCTCTGGTGTAGTTGTCTTAGTCTATGGAACATCCCCATAGACTTCAACCACCTCCACCCTTGCCTTAACAACTCTAGGACATCACTTAGTGCCCAGATCAAGCCCAGAACATTTGTACATTCCCATTTCAGTCATTGACTAACTGACTAGTGGGTTCTCACTCTTGGAGGTGGGTTCTCACTCTTGGAGGTGAGCTCCCAGATACTCAGGACCTGACAATGAAGGAGCAGATATAAAAGGCAAGGAGAAGTCAAGAGAAAAGGGAAGCAATTCCCTTGCCATAGCTCAGAGTCCTCAGGGAGCAGACATCTTAGGCTTAGAAGTGACTGGATGGCTTTGGGATTATTAGTCTAATAAACTATTTAAGCCCAACTCTATTGCATTGAGACTGTCTCAAATAGTAGAATTAATATTATTCTTACTGCCTACTACAAGTGAGGTATTGTTATAACTGAGCCCTGGACACTTGTATAATCTAAGTATGATGGTTTGGCCAAGTATTAGGCTTTGAGCCAACAGCATAAACTTAGATTTCACATTACTATTTATGTCAAACACATTGCATCTACAAAAGCATCCTTTCAGCTATGGAGGATGATTGAGACAAACTCCATACTGTTAATGTCAAACAGACATTCTTTTGTTATAAGTATGCAGGAATACAGATGATTGCCCAAGGTCACAGTAGAAGGGTAATTGGTGCCTCATTATTAGCAGGAAAACAAGGTAAGTCTGCTACAGACTGCAACCTAATCAGGGCTGCTGGACCAACTGTAGGCACTTCAATCATGGCTGCATACTTTGTGACCAAGTTTTCCAAAAGAAGCATGGCTCAGAGTGCAGGTAAGCTTTGAAATCTCAATGCCTAGTTGGTGAGGCATTCAATCAACCAATGTCTGGAAGCAATGTCATTAGATCCACATAGTATAACAACAGTCAATGCCCATGTGTCCAGTCCCATTGAGACACCCATGTGTATGTAGATGTTCTTGCTACTGTCTGAGTCAAGGCCTCATGATTACCTGTGTAGTTCAGTATTTGGACAGTGAAAATACAGTGCTTACTCAAGGCAAAACAGGTGACTTACTGGGAATTGTAAGCACAAAGTCATAGTGCCATTGTCAATGAGCTCATTGATATCTGACAGCTCCACCAACAATTTCTGCTTGGTTTCAATAGGAGTCCTACTGATATAGTGAGCTTGGTGTCATATTTTACATCAAAGGAAGCAGGTTTTATCACAGGTTAGCATATTTATGGAGATCAAGTTACAGGGAGTATTCATTTGACATGATCTGTAAAACTGATGCTTAGGTCAAAGTGTAAGTGACCTACTGATGTTCTTCCATGTTTGCAAAAGGTAATAGCATAAAACTCACAGGTGTCTTACAATAGAGGGAGATTTTTTGATTGAAGCCAGAAGAAGTGCTAGTAATGCTTGATAATGAGCAACCTGAGCAATGAGGTATCACTATTGACACCAGGAGGAGTTAATCATCTGTACACCTGTCATCTGCAATAGATTTTGAGCAAAGGCCTTTGAGTAAGGCTGAGTTGAATCATCTGCAAAGGCATCAGCAATAGCTAAGGGGACTGGTACTGGGTGTGGATTTGTTAGTACTTTGGCCCCTGGTGACCAAATTGTCCTTATGGAAAGAGCCTAAGTGTGGCTGTGCTGGATTGCACATTTCAGCTCTATGAGTTGCTATTGTTCTTGAGCCACCTTATACCAGATCTTGATGTGCTCATCATCTGGTCACCCCTCTGCCATACTATCAATCTGGTCTATGAAGGACAGGTAAAGCCCTTCCCAGAACATGAGGCAGAGTTGCAGTCCATCTGAAAACCCAGTCTGCTCCAAAGAGCTTGGAAAGGGTTAATATATTTGTCCAATGACCTTTTCCCTTGTCTATACTGGTCCCAATCTCAAAGGAACAAGGCTGCTGTTTTTGCTGGGTCTAGTAGGAAAAGCTCAGCTTGGAAGGTGCATTTGAATATGTCCTAGTCCACAAAACTGTGGACTCCACTGGCTCTTCAAAAGATATCCAATGTATAAGTACAAGCATAATCCAATTTCATGTTTGAGAGGAACCAGGCAATCTTCAGCTTGTCCAAAGCAAAGGGCTCTCTGCTCAGCTGGATATCAAGTGATGCAAGACTGCAGAAATTGCTCTCCAGTCTTCCAATCTTCATAAGCATCTAGGGGTGCTAGATGGGGTATTTTGGTTTGTACCACCATTTTAGGATCAAAACAGGGTGGTGGCACAGTTGTAGAAGAAGTAGAAACTGTCTAAGGAGTCAGAGAAGGAAGAGGAAGGCATTCCAGTAAGGTTTGTAATGAATGGGCAATAGTTTCAGTTAATTGGCATAAGCCTACAAGTTTGTTGGTGTGAAGGATGAGGGAAGTTTGAGTAGACTGCACCTGAGCCTCCAAGAGTAACAAATGGTGCCAGGCATTGTCCTGGGGGTTAGAAGCATCCACAGGGTCTGCTGACAAGGTTGGAGTAGTCATAGAGGTCTCAGATTAAAAACACAGGGGTGGGGAAGGACTTTTAGGGGCAAGATTGACTCTAGCAGTTAAAAGGGCTTCCAGACCTAAGTGAGGAGACTTGTTCTGCTATAAGAGCAACCTTTGGAGGCTGTGGCTCAATCAAATAGCTGTCAAAAGGAGATCCAAAGTCTATTTAGCACTATACTAAATCTACAATCTAACTACCCACCTGGCAAAAGAAGATCCAAAAAGAATAAGTATAAGGACTCCCAATGCTCAGTGTGACCTTCTAGACTTCCAACACTGTGAGACTGACTATACAGTAGTTAGAGGAGTCACATACAACCACCAATGTGTTGGTGTACATGATCTGATTAGCAGGTGGCTCAGAAGACTTGAGGTGAAATAAGGTGAGGTGAAGTAAGACATAGTGAGACAAGGCAATAAACCTTAACCTCATAGATCAAAGTCATGTGCCATCATCAATGCATTGACATATATGCATTGGTGCATGTGCCTCAACAGAACAGCAACAGAATGATAGCTCCAAGGTGAGGTGAGGTGAGGTGAGGTGATATAAGTGGAATAGGGTGACCCCTGACAAGAACACTGAAATGCACAAAAGTGAATTATTCCTCCATGACCTGACTTACAAAGATAGTGGAATTAAGGACTTCACACTGGATGACAATCTCCATGACTCACAATGCCAGCCCAACATTGACCATATTTGCAATCCTCTTCAAGCACACAGCTGAATGCAAAGAGTACAGTGATTTTAGCAGCTACCTCTACATCTTGCAAATAGGTTTACTTTCTTTGTCTGTCAGGAGATACATAATATCTATTACTGTGGTATTATCATATGGCTTACAAGTTTGGGGTTCAACCCTATAGTTCTTGGCTCTTTGCCTAGCATGAAAAGTATACTAGGCACATTCACTCAACAAAAAGAAGGTCCATGTGCACATTATGTTAGTAGACTGGGACTGCACTCATTATATAAGTATCTGGCTGCACAGCTTTGTCAGTGCCATAAAACAATACCTATGGTAGATAAAGACCCCCTGGATGGAGAAGCAGGAAATGTGCTGCATTTTATAGCTATTATTCAGACACTATAGCTCAACAAAAGTTCTCAAGAGCTGGAATGGGGCTTCCATTGTATGCCATTGTATAGAATGTAAGTAATTCTACTATAGCTCTCCCTTTCATTTCAACTTGAAATTCAGTGTAGCATTGTTCAAAAAGTATCTTAGGGAATGTGGAAATATTCTAGATAGAAAGCATTGTCCTGACTACTGATCACCAATATCTTCAGAATCAATTGCTAGATAAACTTTGTACTAGTAGCTGTCAATAGGTGTAAAGTGAGCAAAACTAAAGAAAGAATTTATAAAGCCTCCCCTTAATACTACAGTTTTATTCCCCTATTACTGGCAATAGCAATGCATTTCATCTTTTCTTGGCATTATCATATGCTTAGTGCACATATGATTTGAGTTCTAAAGTTATTCATAGTGACAGGCTTACATTCAACATTGGTTTGGCTCTTGCAGGATATTAATGAAATTTTTCAAGTTTCTTGTAACTACAGGTGTACAAATAATAGTCCTGTTTGTACATGCAGCTAAGAGATTTGTTAAGCTAGAAAAGCACTTATGCTGCATATCTACCAATAAATGTATATCAATGTTGAGTCAGAATAAAGGAAAAGCTCATGATTTGAATGTGTGGTTTTTGAGTATATGACTAGAAATGTTGGGTATACATGAAATGTTAATGAAAGGAAGGTATTAGTATTAGGGATTTGACAATATTTCAGGACTTAAATGAATTTCTAAATAGTCATTCTTTTGATGAAAGGTGGTGATGTAGCTTTTTGTTGTATATAAAACAAACCCTACAAAAAATAAGCAGGACACAACTCAGGGATATACTTGTGAACTTCCAAGTATATGATTTGTTCCAATTAAGTGTTAGGAATTTGTGGAGTTATCAACTTTTCTTATGAATTTGTTTTAGCAGGTTGTTGTGTTAAGACAATTCATACATATGGCATTGAACTTATTTGTTGTTTGTGAGGCAAATTCTAGCTTCCAAATTGCAAAATTGCAAGTCCTTCTACAGAGTCTCTTTATTACAGCCTTTTTCTCTAATTGAATGGATGACTCTCTGCATCTGTGACACTATAGGAGATACTATCTATGACATTAAAGTGCTCCAAGTCAGCATTGACCCTTTAGACAAAAGCCACTTTCACATTCTAGTCAATGACAAATTTGCTAAATATCTGACCATTAATACAAACTTGTATAGTACTGGCAATATGTACTTTGAGCCCTTATCAATCTCCATCTTACCCTCTCTTCTACCTAGTAACTGGAATACTGGCCATATATCTTGAAATTATACAGATGGCCATTCCCACTTTGCCAAGATTATAAAAGTCAAACTTTCAAGTATCTCATTTTTTTTTTATATCAGTCTAGGGCCTTCAGCTTGTCATATCTGAGGGATTGCCATAGATGTTGTTCCATCTCCTTGTGCCATTGCTTCATGTGCACTGCTATGACCACTGCTTTAGATGTTTTCAAGGGCTTCTATAGGGTGGGTAACTCTGTAATTTTGGTCTCATCCCCTTCTGCTATGTGTTTTGCCTTTCTGTCTACTCTCTCATTGTCTGGTATGCCTATGTGTCCTGGCATCCAGTACATTGTTATCTTCACATGTAAGTTGATTATCCTGACCTTTGATGTGCTCCTATGCTGCCTAGCTGCCATGCAGGAAACCAAAAGAAAGCCTAGAATGCACTGGCAACCAGATAGGGTAGCTAGCAATAGGAAGAATGTGGGGGCAAGTCAGTAATTGTTCCAGAGAACAAGAGCTGATAAAAGGGGGACTAAGTAATATAAAGTGGAAAAGATGATAGCATAAGCAAAAGATCACTAAGGATAAGTTGCTAAGGTCTGTGAGGGCCTAGCAATAAAGAGGAAAGGGAGCAAGAACATAAGACAAATGCAGATAAACTGGGGGACAGACACAGTAAACCAGTTGCTAGCTGTAGATGCTAGCATTGCTATGACACTATAACACTATAAGGCACCCATACTTGGTACTATGCTAAATCAAAGATGAGTTTGCTAAGGCTTGTCACTAAGCCATTAATGATGTGATGAAGAAGATCAAAAGTGAAGTCTGAAGCCAAGGAAGACAATGAGCAGAGTGCCTCAAGGCTGCAGTAAACAGTGGTGAATGATAATCCTTCTTATTCATTGTTTTACTAGGTATATACAGAGGGTATCTATACTATTGTAAGTAATATAATCAAGAATGGGAAATTGGTTGCTAAAGGTAATGGCATCTGTCAAGATGTTTGAGGTTCTATTCTGTTGTTTGGATGGTAACCATTCTTGAGTATGCAGTGTCAGAAATGTATACAAAATGTGTTAAATGGAAAAATAAAAGATCATCAAAGAAGAAGTCTAAGTGAGCATACTATATGTCAGTATCTGAAGTGTAGATGTCATTCAGGTATGGTTAGTAATCAGGACAAGAAAAATGAAGGGTCTAAGGAGTTACATGTCCATATGTGCATTTTGAAAGAGAAGTGGCTATGTTGCTAGAAGTTGTTGCTAGCAAACATTGCTAAAGGGGTTCTCAGCCAAGTCATTCTAGATCCACAGTCTAGGCTCCATGTGATAAGTGCTTGTGATCCAAAATCTTGTGGTTGCCAAGGTCTTGTGCAAAGTCTTGTGCTGGGTCTCAGGTCATGTACTGTTCAGATAAGATAGTCTGAGATATTGGTAACTGTACTCAGCAACAGATGGGTCTTATCACCTTCCGGATTCCTTCCAGCACCTTGTCCACCAAGTACCTCACCATTCTTGGTTCTGTGTCTTCCAATGCTCACATTCCTGCCTGGTTATCTGTCCCTAACATCACATCTCTTATCCTTCCTCTCCCTCTCTCTCCCATTTCCCTCTTCAGCAGCTTGAACTCCAACATCTGCCCTACACACTTCCCTTCAAACACTATATGTTTTTCTTCAGGTCCCAACTGCTTCCTCAGCATGTTTACCTCCCCCTTGGGTTCCCTGTACAGCACTGCTTGCTGCCCCTATCTGTCCCTTGTAACCTGACCCATCCATATAGATCTTGATGTCCACTTTGTTGGTATGCTACCTCTCCTTGGCTTCTTCCACATTCCCATTAATCTCCACCTCTATTGGACACTCCCAATCTAGCAGATGTCACACAATTGCTATTGTTTTTATGCTGTTCAGGTTCTCCCCTAGCACTCATATAATGTCATGCAGGGGTGCTCAGTGCCATTGAACATATACAGCTACCTATCTAGCTGGCTTGTGAAGTGGGTGTGTGTCTGGCATGACTGCTATTCTCACTGCTGTGCCAATGCATATCTTCTTGACCTTTATGGGTATTAGTGTGAGTCCTGCATGTACCTCTAGCATGTTGCTCAGTGTCATCTGCAGTGCTCCCAATATCTGTAGGGCACATATCCTTTAGACCCTGCCCAGCTTCTCCATAAACTCCCTCAACCCTTTCATCACCTTCCCATCCTCCTCTATATCCAGCCTACACCACATGTCTGCTGTATACAGCATGCTGGGTACTACAATGGCTTTATACAACCTCCTCATGAACACTCCCTTAACCCCTCCTTTGACCTTTGCCAGTCATTTCATCTGCATGGTCATTGCTGTTCCTTTGTCCTGTGCATATGCCACATGTTCCATGAATTATAGCTCCTAGTCCAGGATTACACCAAGGAATTTGTGCAATGACTCCAACTTTATTGTCATGCTATTGACAACAATCTTCAGGCACTTTGATGGCATAGTTTTCTGTTGGGCTCATCCTCCTTTTTCTCTCCTCCTTGTGAACTCCATCCCTACAAATTTCTTGACTTTGTAGCTTAAGAAGTGTTCATCTGCCCACCTGCTTGCTCCCTTCTCCCTTCCCAACATGTCCTCCACCTTTTCTGCTGCCTCCTCCATGTCCTCACCTTCTGCTGCCATGTATGCATCATCCACAAATGATCCCACTAATTCCCTGTCCTTCTCCCTTGCTCCCTTGATTTGTCCCACATTGTAGAAGTTGTAGCACAGGCCTGATGTGTTGCAGCCCTGGTCAAGTCCACCCTTGACTGGGATCATCCCCAAGGTGTAGTCATTGAACATGATCACAGTCCTTCTCCCTTTAAGCTTCTTAAACCACTTCACCACCTCCTCTGGTACACCCCTCTTCTTCATGTCTTTCACCAGGACCTCAGGCACCATATTGGGAAATGCCCCCTTCACATCCATAAAAACCACCACCACTTCCTTTCTTCTCTGCTATGTGTTCTTTATGAAGGCTATTAGCATGTGTAGTGGGTAAGTTATTGATCTTCCTGGCCTCCTGCCAAATTAGTACTTTGGTAATAAGTTGGCATTTTCCACCAGATATGCAAGCTTTGTTTTGATACATAATGACAGAACCTTTGCTACTATATCTAGTAAGGCAATTGGTTGGTACACATTCAGACTGCTATAGTTGTCCTTCTCTGGCTTCTATAGCACCACTGTTCTAAATACCTTCCATCTGTCTAAGTACACTCCTTGGTCAATCATTGCCCTGAAGATTGGCCCCAGGTAAGGCACAATGGTGTATCATGTCCACTTCAGTACAAAATTTGAGATGCTGCTCAATACAGATACCTTATGAGGTTTTAGCTTGGCTATCACAGTGTAAATTTCCTTGTCCATAATTGGTGACCACTTGAATGCTGGTTCTGTTCCCTACTCCTCCTCTTGCTCAGTTTCCTCCAGTTCTAGGGCATTGTAGAAGAAGGCATTGTGAAAGAGCTTTGCTTTCTCTCTGTTGTCCTCCATCTCCCTTGTCCTCCCTTCCATAGTCTCCTTCAGTGTTGGCATCCTCACTCTCCCACCATCCAATGGTCCCATCATCATCAAAGCTTTTTGCATCCCATATTGTCTTCATATTGACCTCTGCCAGCTGCTTCTCCCAGTGTTTCCTCTTGGCATCTTTGATGGCCTGCCCATACTTGTTGTATGCTTGCCTGAATTCTTTGTCCACTGGGTAGTTTGCAATCCCCTCCACTCTGCCAGACTCCCATCCTAGTCCCTTTACCCTCAACCTCATCTCCATTAGCTTCCTATTCCACCACCTCTTCATGTACCCTGATGCTTGCCTCACTAATACTATCACCTCCACTGCTCCCCTCAACACCTTCATTACCTTCTCCAGTCTCTCCTCCACCTCTTCTCTTCTCTCTATCCTCATTGTTTCCACCCCTACCAGCCTCCTTCCCAACTCCTTTAGTTCCTAGTTGCTTGCTCCTTAGGGCTTCACATTGCATCACTTGTTCTGCTAGGATGTCAGTGGTGAACACATTATCAGGTCTGGTTAGGTTTTTTGTGTTTTTTGCCTCCAGGGTAGTCTGAGT
>JABCKS010000238.1:0-15318 GCA_018851325.1 Termitomyces sp. DKA19 | reverse complement strand
TTTGCCTCCAGGGTAGTCTGAGTTACTGCTCCATCACTATCCTATGTCTGGTTAGTATGGTGATCAGTTCCTCCACTGCATTGAGGTTTGTCTTGTGAACAGGTGTTCATTTTGCAGGTGGTCCCACATTGAGTGGTGCCTATTGAAGTTGCCTATCTATATGTCTGCTCCATTCCATTTCATTCCCTTAACTGCCATCCTTTGCTACTTCTCAGGTAGAAGTCCAGTGCCTGAATGCTTCCTGAATGGCCACAGTCATTGTAGATGTTGAACACCCACACTGTTTGCCCCTCTGTTTCAATGCTCATTCCAACTATGTCTGCACTCTCAATGTTCAGCCTGTTCCATGTGTTGGTTGCTATTCTCCAGTTGATCAGCATCACTGCCCTTGTTTTCCTTAGCTTTTTCTCATTGTGCTTCTTTGGGTATACTGGGCACCATATTTGGGTGGGTCTTAACTGCTTGTTAAAGTCAAAGTAAGGCTTCTGGAGGCATATTATATCAACTTCATTGCTCATGGAGTTGAGGACTGCATGCTGCATGATTAGGGATTTATTAGTGTTCTGTTGCCAAATTGTCAGGTTTTGTCTTTTTGTTGTCTCCTCTCTCACCTTCTCTGCTAGTCCACTAATTGTGGTAATAGTGGGGTGATCTGTCATGTTTTGTTTGCTATTGCATCCAACAAGTCTATAAACCCATTGAACTCCTCTGTGTCTAAGACTGCCTTGTATGTCAAGTCCCACCCTTCTAGTTGCCCTCATGCTTAGCATGATGCCTGCCCATCAGTAGTTGTCAAGCATTATCTGCATACCTTGTATTTGGATGGGTCCCTCCTCCCCTTTCCACTGGTTCTCTCTGCCTACATTGTCAATCCTTGTGCCCCTTGCTATGAGGTTGACTTGCCCTTCCTGCCTTCCTTGTATTATGAACTGTTCCTTGTGACTCATATCCATGTCCATTGTTGGTTAGTGGGGTAATACTTGTACCTCATCTTTGGAGTCCTGTTTAGCAGGCAGTTCTTTGCCTCCAGGAATGTTGGGCATGTTCTTGCTGAGGATGGGTGGTCATGCCAGATTCCCTTTGCTTTTATGGTCCTTAGCACATTATCTGCAGGTGTCCCTCTCCTGCTTACATTTGTTAGCAATATGTTCCCTACCATACTTCTGGCACTTTAGGCACCACCTGGGCTCCAAGTCAAGCTTGCATATAGATACCCATTTCCTCTCTGAAACTAGGCTATATTGTATGATATAGTTGGCCCTGTTTTACATTGCACATAATAGTATCAGGTGTACCACTTTCTAGTTCTCATGCCTTGCATGTGGCAGTTGAGCCCATCTTGCAGATATCAGTTTACCATGATGTAAGCCATTATTACCTTTGACTATATCTATGCCATTTGCAGGCACATCACCCAAGGTGATAGACACAAACTCCATAAAGAAATTGAATACCCTATCCTTCACCATTGCCCCAGCCCCAAACTTCTTGAAGAATGCTCTTCATACATTGTCCTTTGCTAGCCATACTGCTATGTCAACTGTGCTAAGCTCATAGAGAACCCTTCTATTTTTTAGCTTTCTAGCAGAAAAGAACTCTACCTTGGGACTGTCCAAACTCTGTCCCTTATCATATCTTTTATAATCTTTGCCTTTTCAATGAGCTTCTCCTTAGTAAGAGCCTTCCATCCCTTGTTCCACTGCTTGTTGTTGATCAACAGTTGTTTGTTGTTTGCATAGTCCATGATATCCTCCCATTTCACCCTGTATGCTACCTCTGCAAAGGTCATGTTGCTCCTAGCTGATGTGTGGTCCTTCTCCTCCCTTCCTTCTTCTCCTCTTTGTGATGCCTTTCTCTCATACACCTGCCCCTCCCCCATCCTATCCATTGTTTCCTTTGCCTGTTCTGCTATCTCTTTGACCATTTTCACTGATGCTTCTGTAATGTTCTCCAGTACCTTCCTACATTCCTTCATTGCTTTCCCCACCACTTCCACCACCAACTTCTCCATTTCCCCCACTGAAACCTCCTTGATGCCAAATGCCATAGCCCTCATCCCATCCTTGACCTCTACTATTGTGTCTGTTCTCCTCAATAACTGTATTAGCATGTTTTTCATTGTCTCTAGCTTCATTGTCTTGCCTTTTCCATTGAAAAACATGTTTACAATGAGCCAGTCTTTGACACTGTCCATCAAATATATGCTTATGTTCTGTTACTCTTGTTCATTGGTAATATTCCATGTCATCATCCTGGTGCCCAGTTTTTGTGCTGTCTGGGAGCTGTTTCTTGTTGCACTGCCATTACTACTGGCTGGCATTGGATGGTAGTAGGCAAATAGTTAAGCTTAGTAGGAATTAAACAAGCTAGGTACTTCTAATCTATACTCTCTCTGGCTTGGTGTTCCCTCAAGCTCTGTCAAACTTGGGTTCCCATGGTGTGCAGATAGTGGGGTTCTAGATCAAAGGGGCCTTTTTCCAAGTATCTCATACCTCTGGCATTCCCTCCCTCTAAATTGGCCACCTCAGCCTTCATATAGGATGTAAACTCTGGTCCAATGTATACAAAGCCAGCACTCCCCAGTTTGACCTACCCATCATAGTCAAATTTGCTCAATTCCCTTATAAAATAACTTACCTTGATTCCAAAACCTCTGCATACTAATAGATCCAAAACCACCAAATTGGCTCCCAGTTCCTCAGGCACTTAACTGAGGGAGATTAAGTTATTGGCTTTGTGATGGAGTGTATCACTAATTTTCAGCATGTTTTACCAGAGGATTTGGCACTGTGTCAGCAGGTGCTATTGGCATTACACCAGTTGAGCATCAGATATAGTGACATCAACAAATACAATTTTCTCATCTATAACAATTGAGCAATGCTGATTGATATTGAAGCTATAGTGCAGTGCAATGATGTAAAAGTGTTAGAAGAGAAGTTTGGAGGGCTAAAGAAAGAGTTGGGTGATATATTAGGGAGAGGGAGTTAGGTAATAGTTGAGAGCAGCTCAGAGAAGTGGGACACTCTAGAGTAGGAGGGTATTTTTAGTCTGACTATCTGGTATCTAAAAGCTGGCCTTGAGTGCAAGAGACCATCTCTGCCTGTAAGGTTAAAACACATACAATTGTAGAACTAGACTCTCAGCTTGAGTCTCATTGTGGTGGTGGCACTGTGTACTTCCCAGGTCAATAAAGTTCTGTTTTCTCTTTGTCATCTTTCTTTACTTAATTCTTACTTTCTGATATAATCATTGGCAATCAACACTATATAGTTTTTTCAGCCACTGATAGAGTGGTGGTATATAGTGTGTTATGTCAGAAAGACCCCTCACTTCTTTTCCAAAGACTGAGAAAGGATCACTTACTGTCAGGGGTTTGTCTCACTTCACTTTTCCTGAGCTACCCATTGGCTGGATCATATGCACTAATGTGTTGCTGATGGCATATGACTTTTCCATCTACTATACAGTTAGTCCCACAGTTCCATGATGTGCTCCTATGCCACCTAGCTGCTATGCAGAAAACCAAAGGGGACAACCTATAAAAGCACTGGCAAACAGATAGGGTAGCTGGCAGTAGGAAGGGTGTGTGAGGGCATGTCAGTAAATGTCCCAGGAAATGAGAGCTGAAAGGTAGTAATGGAAAAGGTGCAAGTGAAAGTAATTGCTAATGCTAGCCTAAGTTGCTAGATGCTAATGAAAGATTGCTAAGTTGCTAAGGGATAAGAAGGGAAAAGGGATAGAGACAAAGGAATTGCTAAGGGAGTGGTGGAGAGGAGTCATTAAGAATGGGTGAGGACTAAGCAATAGAAAGTGGGGAGGCAAGTAAAGTAAGCAAATGTCACTAAGGTATGACAGAGGAGTGAATGAGAGGGTCAAAGGGAAATAAGTCACTAAGTAAAAGATTGCTAGGAGAAGTTGCCAAGGTCTGTGAGGGCCTAGCAATGAAGAGGGATAGGGGGCAGGAATGTAAGTCAACACAAACAAAAACTGAGGAACAGACACTAAATCTAGTCACTAGCCATAGTTGCTAGTGTCACTAAGACACTATAACACTATAAGGCACCTATACTTGGTACCACACTAAATCAAAGACAAGTCCATTAAGGCTTGCCACTAAGCTATTATCAGTGACAAAGAAGACCAGAAATGAGATCTGAAGCCAAGGGAAATAATGAGCAGAGTACCTCCAGGCTGCAGTGGGCAGTGGTGGGCTATATAACCTTTCTTTTTCATGTTAGACTAGGTATATAGAGGGAGTATTTATACACCAATATTTGGATAGTAACCAGCTGTAAGTACACAATGTCAGAAATGTATATAAAAATATGTCAAATGGAAAAATAAACAAGCATCAAATGGAAGCATAAGCAAGCATACCATACATCAGTATTTGAAGTGTAGATGCCATTTAGGTATGTTTGTAATCAAGAAAAATCACAGGGTCCAAGAAGTCACATGTCTATAAGATGTTGTCTTTTTGAAAGCAAAGTACCTGTGTCACTAAGGGTTATCACTAGTGATTACTGCCAAGGAGGGTTCTCAGCCTGGTCATTCTAGATCATAAGGCTAGACTCTATGTAATGAGGCTTGTGATCTCAGATGTCTTGTGATCACTATGCTCTCATGTAAAAGACTACCTTGTTTCAGACCTTAGGTCCAGACTACTCATGATGTATTCCCAGATCATGTACTATGGAGATAAGATTGGCAGAGATGTCATTAATGGTACTCAGTAACAGATGGGCCTTATGTACCAGAAGCTTAGAATGTCACACTGAGCATAGAGAGTCCTTAGACTTTTTCTCTTTAGATCTCCCTTTGCCAGGTATATAGTTAGACTTGTAGATTTAGTATAGCATTGAATAGACTTTGGATCTCTCTTTTCCAGCTGGATAATTAAGCCACAGCCTCCAGAGGTTGTCCTTACACTTATATTACTTTGTACTACAGGTTGCAGGCCTCAAAAAGTGCTCAATCTCATTAACATGACACATGCAAGAACAAAAAAACATAACTACTACTACCTTGTCAAGGGGAAACAGTAATTCCTCTATATCTCCAGAAGAATTTCTATTCAATGGAACAAACTACTTTATATTCAAAGGCTAAGTTATTCTGGCAGCCAGACTAAAAGGCATGAAGAATACCAAGTATACATTACCTTCTATCAAGGTGTGTCTGCAAGCTAGGGAGGTATCTTCAGCATTCTGGGAAAAGGCACAGTATGAAAGACTGTGTCAATTAACAGGCAGACCTTGCAACTCATTTAAAGTTCCCTGCACACCCCTGATTTGTAAGCAAACCTCATCTCTATTGGAAAGTTTGATGACCTGGAGTTTTCCATCATGTTTTCAAAAGGGCAAGCTAGTTTTGTTAATCTGAAGGAAGAAGAAGAATTGAATGTACCTTCTAGACTTTCACCCAGTGTCAAACCTACCTCCCACCCTTGAACAGACCCCTGCTGCAGTGCTTCTAGATGCTAAGATTCTATTCACCAAGATTCTAGTTGCAACATTACTTGACAAGCCAGTTCTGCTTGATGTTTGGCATTTGTAAGGGGACTAGTCTTCTAAACCATCTCACTCTTGGT
Source organism: Termitomyces sp. DKA19 (assembly GCA_018851325.1). Classification (NCBI taxonomy): domain Eukaryota; kingdom Fungi; phylum Basidiomycota; class Agaricomycetes; order Agaricales; family Lyophyllaceae; genus Termitomyces; species Termitomyces sp. DKA19. The sequence continues at coordinate 9,725 of JABCKS010000238.1, read as the reverse complement.
TAGTTTAGTCCATGGGGATTGGCACCTCTATCTTATTGACCTTTGAACTGTCTAGCCCTTCTGACTCCCTCACCATCTTGGCTCTCACACCTAATAGATATATCATACTTGACATATGGTGTATTGATGTCTATCATCAATCCTTCCACTATCAGACCTAATTGGTCAATAGTTCATAGTCATTGGCCTCCACTTTGTTATAAGGCTGTAGTCAGCAGCCTCTAGGCTTAGCTATAGGTACTTAGTCATCTAGTAGTCTTGTAGTATATAAGGAGGACTTAGTAATAGGATATTCCCAGTCCAGATAATAGCATTGCTTCTGGGTTTCTTTACTAGCATAACTGTAAGCTTGGTCTGCCTTGCCCTCCACCTTTGCCTCTGATTGTCACCTGCCTTTTGCCCTGCCATGCCTTTGGCCAGCTCACTCATTGCTTGCCTCTTGACTGGAGAGTTAAGTTGTGAGTGGTGGGCTTGGTTTGGACTCTTCATGGCTGATGTCCCCTTACAGCTCTGAGTCACATTCTCACTTGTTAGTATTGTTATTTGGCCCCTTTGTAATGCTACTGGAGCCTTCTGAAGTGTCTATTAGAGCATCTGTTATCATGTTTGTTAAACTTACTTTATTAGAATAGGCTTGTGAAGTATTATTGGTTCTGATTCATCTTCAAAGTCCTCTATATGGCTTAATTGCTTTCTTGGCACTTTATCTAATATGTCTGTATTTAGTCCAGGAGTGTACACCACTGAAGTCAGCCAAGTTCCAGCTAGCTATGCATCTATTGTCAGCTAAGGGACAATTGGGCCTAAGTAACTTAGTATCTTCAAACATAATGCAAAGTGATTTTTCAGTTATAGGAGGATAGAGGAGGACAGACAGGTGGGGAAAGTGATGCTTAATACTGAGTTGGTAGAGGTAAAGGCTTGGATGAGGAAAAACAAGAAGGAATTCAAAGGTTTACCATTCCCAGTCTTTATGGCAAAGTTGCAGAATGTTGTCTTAGAGAGAAACTGGGAGTAGGAGGTAGCATAGGTGTTGTTGGAGAAGTAAGGGTGACAATGAGAGTGTAAAAGAGTAGGCCTTCATTGTCCATTACCTTATTTATATTTTATTATATAATACACAATATATACCTATTTTATTAGTTGGCAGTGTCATCTGACACTGCCTCTATATTGTATATAATTGATTGTGTCAGGCAGCACCTTACTTCATACTACATAGATCAATCCAACAATTATTTTTGACTTATGTAGTGTAAACAGTGATGTCAGAGAATGGTTCAAGTCAGACTCTATTCTTTTTTTCCTCATTTTGAGGCACCTTACATCCTCATCCTTTTGTCCTTTGGTGACAAGTACTTTCAAACCAGGACTATCCAATAGTGCTATTTTGAAGTGGCTATGTTTCAGGAGGCTGGAGATTGAGGGTGATTAAAATGAACTTTTTGGGACTAGACTCCAGACTTAGCATTATGTAGTGTTTTTATTAGAAGCTCTAGAGTCAATTTTTCAAACACTAGCATTGGGAATCCTTAGACTTGTTCTCTTTAGATCTCTCTCTGCCAGGTGAGTAGTTTCTTATAGACATTGAATATACTTGGGATCTCCCTCTGCCAGTTGTATGTCTAACACTTCCTTCACCTTCTACTTCTCTTCATCATTAACCAGCATTAGTGGTGGTGGTGGCTTTGGATGTCAGCCAGGAATGGGATCCTCAGGAGCTAGGAATAACTTGACATATTAAAGACAGAATGCAATTAATGTAGACCTACAGAAAGTTTCAACTGGTAGGCTAATAGCCCTACCTGTCTTTCCACTATAAATGGCCTAAGGTATCAATGAGACAGCTTCTGAGATAGTTGTGTTGTCTTTATATTTGAGCTGTCTAGGCAAGCATAATCTCCAGGCTTGTACACAGGGGCTAGTGTCCATTATCAATCATAATACTATAGTATGTCCTTCTTCACCTTCATCAATGCCTTTGCCTCCTCCTGTGCTCTCTTCATCCTATCCACAAACTCATTCATGAAGTCATTCTTTGAAGGTCCTGCCTGGGGTTCAAAAGTGAAATATAGGTGTTGTCCAGTGTCTAGAAAAAATTGAGTCATCTGTATAGAGAAGTGAACATGGTTGTTGTACTGAAACTCAGCATCTAGTAGGAGTTCATCATAATCATCTTGTCTCATTACAGAACAGTTGCAGATACTGTTCCAGTTTCTGGTACACATGCTATGTCTGTCCATCTGACTGAGGATGATAGACTATGGTTGTATGGAGCTTTACTCTAAGTAGATGGTATAGCTTTTAGACAAATTCTGCCTCAAATTGAGGGCCTTGGTCCAAAACATATCCATCTGAGAGACCATGGAGCTTTCAGACATTCTTCCAATACAGACTGGCAGCTCTCAGGACAGAGCAGGTGGTATGATTAGGGATGAAGCAGGCTCACTTCCCATAAAATCCACTACTATTATTACTGATAAGCATTTAGGAGTTTGATGATAAAGTGTCAGGACCCCACCAATTTTACTTTGCCAGTCTTTTCATGACTCCTGCCACTCAGGGAAACTGCCCTGCTAAACCTTAAACTCCTCCATACCCCACCTGCACCCTGCACATCACAGGATTACTAGCTTACAATGTTTCTAAGCCCCAACCCTGACAACTTCCCTGGACACACACCTATATATCATTGTATCACCAGCAATATAATAGATTGGCCATTACTATTATATTTTGTGCTGCATTCTTTAAAGTTATGTATATAGTTTATTAATTATTTATTATTATATTCTGCAGTATCACCTGATACTACTTAACTACACTATTTGTACTTATGTAGAGCAGCACCTTACTTCATACCTTTATAGACAGACCAATTGACTGGTTTTGTATTATAATATATAAATTATAAGCAGCATAACATGTAACAAAAACATTACAAGTTTTGAAATCAGGGGCCTCAACTAAGTACAGCAAAGTTAGAACTGGAACCAAGCATTGAGTTTCAAAATCAAAGCCTTGACTAATTAGAACTGTGACTAAGCATTGATTTTTGGAAATCAAGGCTCTAACTGAAGCTAAGGTTTTCCTGCAGGAATGGATCCAACTCATCCTACTTGCATAGTATAAGTGAATAGACATTTCAGCTAGAAGGTTCAGCTCCAGATAGCAGCTTGATTGCATAGTCTCATTGCTTGACTAGCTGCTATCAACCTAGGTTACAGATCTATCTTATCAAAGAGCACTATCACCATTACTATTCCCAAGATGGATTTGTAGTTTCACATGATGGCACAATGCCATATCAGGCATTGCACATATTTCAAGACCTAATTTGGAGAGTGGACTTACTGTATCTGGTCATCTAAGTTTGAGAGGTCCTTATTTCCCTATTCAGCTTGCCCACAACAGGCACAGAGTCAATTTCCCACTTAAGCCAGTAAGATATCATCTGGCAACCAGGAGCTGCTCCACCAAAGTGTATGATCAATCATATGTTTACCTAGCCCCACTTATGGTCCAGTATAATGCTGAGGTACTGAAAGTTTCCTAGCAAGAAGTTAAGCTGAAATATAGAGTATAGTCAGTTTATAAGCCTATAGTACTATAGGAAAGATGCATGTTAGATTAGTTTGGTTTAGGTAACTACAATGTAGTTAGCATAGTCCTAACTATGCAACATATGTATCTACTTACTGTAAAGAGGCAAAGAAGAACTTGTTTGCCCTTCAAACCCTAGCCAATAGTTTCCAACTGTTTTTCCCCAAGGGTATTCACAATTGTACTCACTTTCAGTTTGAGACTGAGAAGGGGTGGCTTACTAGGACCTAGGTACTGGAGGAGACTGAGTGCATCTATGAATTACAATGACATCCTGAGACTAAGTCCAAGTGTGTTTGCACATCTCAACCTTCTTTGTCTAGGGTTGTGAAGCTTGAACTTCCATCAATTGATAGATAACAATCTTTTTTCAAGATAAAGTCAAATCAGCAAGGTTGAGAGTGTACTTGCATGAAGTGATCTATCTATTGTCTAGTAGATCTAGTTTCTAAATATCAGATACCAGGAGGACAAAGTTACTAGGGGAGGCATTCCTATGCACCATAAGGGGCATGCAGGCTGCTGGATTCATTGATTTCAAGGATTCCAGAGCTAATGCTTGGAGACAATTTTGGCTCTAGTTAACCAGGTCTTTCAGCTACCACTACCAAGTTCTTTAATATTAAAGTAATTTCAAGCTTGGTTAAACTTAGTCTGAACAATGAACACTCCATTGTTGTGCAATGTTTTGATATAGAGTTGGTTATTCTAACATTTATTAAACTGGGATTTAGTCCAGCTTTTTACCAAGCAGTCTGGATAGCTATGAATACAGTAAAGCCCAATAAGGTTTTTGACTGTGTCCTTGTAGACCTTGATAGTACTACTAAGTGTGACCATCTGTGACATTTTGCTTGAAAAAGTGCCTTCCTTGACATCCAATGGATGTGCAGAATGCCATGGGATTCTTTCATGATGGTTACATGCCTTCTATTGTGATTACAATAGATCAACATATTCAAGAACAGCTGAGAGAAAGCTAACATGTTCTATTTGATTGTGCAATTATAGAGTTGAATTCAACATCCATTTTATTCTTTAGAAAGTATGTGACAGTCCTTCTCACTTTACTGTCTGTCAAGCCCATGTAGTAATGAATTTCACTGATTTCAATTGTTTAACCCAGACTTCAGAGATCAATTGACATCATATCTCTGATTTGATTGGATGTGATTTCAGATTCTTTTAGAAATGGTGTGACATGATGCTTGGCTCTTAGATATATCACTTATGCATCAAGGCTGTATAAGCCACCCATTTCTACAGCCCTAATGACCTCCTTCTTCAACTCTGGAGCATAGACATGCACTAAATTCCCTTCAAGTCCTAGTGTGAACTTAGTGTCAGTCATCCAGCTGACTAATAGAAGGTTGAAAGGTACAGAAGATGCATACACAATATTTTTCAATATTATAGTAATGGAATCATTGCTCATTCTATACAGCAACTTGACTGTGCCTTGACCCATGCCAGAGGCAGACCCAGACCTGTTGATCTGGTGTTCAGGTGTCAGAATACATGACAAAAATTAAGCTTGGTCTTGGAAAATGTGAGACATGCATATGCTATCAGCAAGGTTCAATTTTAGGGTTGATGAAAAGGCTAATACAGTGTCAGTAGAGCAAGAAAGTTCTGTGATGAAGGCATAATCATCTGTCCTAGTATACCTGATTGGCCTTTGGTGTGTCCTTTGACTGTTTTTCATATCTATGCCATTTTTGATTTTCCCCTTAGAATCAGGGTTCCCATTTGTCTTCTTATACTTTGAGCAATGCATGGCTATGTGCCCCCTCTCCTTGCAATTGAAATAGGTTACATTAGGGTTGTACTTCTCCACCAGCACTGTATCTCTGTCTTGCAAACAAATTCAACAATTCTCAGGTATTTATGCTATCAGTTTACTACTTTCTTTCAAAGAAGCCATATTGATTGCCAAAATAAAGGGGTTTTAAGTGTCTGGGAGTGAGATGAGTAACATTATGCTGAATTCTTTATTGCTAATTCTCAATCCCAGGGCTGCAAGTTCTTAGACCAGCCTTTTAACCATCTCAATATGCTTCTTAATGTTTTCACTGTTCTTGCATTGCACACAGACCAACTTCCTGTGCATAGTCATGATTTCTATGGTGCTGTGTGCCTCATACATCACTCTGAGTATGTCCCAGGTTTTGTTGGCTTTAGTTTTGTCCTCTGGGAATACAATAGTACCATTGACATAACTGAGTAAGTCAAGATCTGTCAGGATGTCAATTATTTTGATCTTCTATACTGTATAGTTTTCCATGCCTTTGAGCATGTCAAAACAATGGAGCAAAGGCATTGAGGTTTTGGAGGATATGGCAATCCAAAGTGGAAGAGGGTGAGTGGGACAAGTCAAATGTTGAATGCAAATATATGCAAGTAAGAAATTTAGTTGTGGGCAGGGTCTATGACTAGTTGGAAAATCAAGTGGTATATTTATTGAGCTATGAAGTATACAGTATATATAAATATAGCAAGAGATGCTAGAGTGTTCTCCAAAGTAATAGTCAATGAGTATGAGTAAACAATTCAATGTATGTGTGGCTGCCAAGGTTGATCAACAGTAGTTTGGCTTGTCAGACCTTTCTTTCAACTGTGCATTGTAATTGGACTTGATCTCCAGTTTACTAGAACATAATTATGCCAAAGTAGTTCCATTGGATAGCCCTGGCTTGAAAGTACTTTTTACCAAGAAATAGGAAGATGGGAATGTGAAAATGGCCTGGTATGAGAGAAATAAGAATAGGGTCTGGCTTGGACAGTTTCCTGACATCCTTTTCTGTATCAAAGCTGATAGCTCAAACTTTACTACAGGATGATGAGACCCATCTGCTGCTGAGTACCATTAACAACATCTCTGCCAATCTTATCTCCATAGTACATGACTTGGAAATATATCATGAGTGGTCTGGATCCAAGGTCTGGAATGAGATAGCCTTTTGCACAAGACCTTAGTGATCATGAGACATCTGGGATCATGAGTTTCATCATATGGAGTCTAGCCTTAGGATTTAGAACAACCAGGCCAAGAACCCCTTTAGTAATGATTGCTAGCAATAACTCTTAGCAACATCTATACTTCACTTTCAAAAGACAACATCTCATGGATATGTGACTTCTTGGACCCTGTGATTTTTCTTGATTACACACATTCCTGAACAGTGTCTACACTTCAAATACTGACATATGGTACACATATGGTACTAAGATGCTTCCATTTGATGCTTATTTATTTTTCCATTTGACACATTTTATATACATTTCTGACATTGTGTACTTATGGATGGTTACCATTCAAACATTGATATAAAATTTTGGACATCTTGACAGACACTGTTACTTTTAGCAACCAGTTTTTCATTCTTGTATACATTACTTACAACAGTATAAATACTCCCTATATATACCTAGTTCAACATAAAAAAGAAAGGTTATAGCCCACCACTGCCCACTGCAGCCTCAGAGCACTCTACTCATTGTCTCCCTCAGCTTCAGATCTCCTTTGTGGTCTTCTTTGTCACTGTTAACAGCTTAGTAGCAGCCTTAGCAGACTCACCCTTAACTTAGTATGGTACTAAGTATGGGTGCCTTATAGTGTTATAGTGTCTTAGTGACATTAGTGACTATGGCTAGTGACTAGCCTTGGTGTCTGTCCCTAGCTTTGCTTTGTTTTAACTTATATTCCTACTCCTATCCCTCTTCATCACTAGGCCTTCATAGACCTTAGCAACTTCTTCTAGCAATCTTTTGATTAGCAACTTATTGCCCCTTTGCCCTCCTTTTCCACTCCCCCTGTCACACCTTAGTGACATTTGCTTATTTTACTGACCCTCCCACTTTCTATTGCTTAGTCCTTACTTATACTTAGCAACTCCTCTCTCCCACTCACTTAGTGATTACTTTGTCTCCCTCTTTTTCTTTCTTCTTTTCCCCTTTGCAACTTAGCAATCTTTTGGTAGCACCTAGCAACTTAAGCTAGTGTTAGCAACTACTTTCACTTGCCCTCTTTTCCATCACTACTTTTCAGCTCTTATTTTCTGGGATGTTTACCAACTTGCCCTCTCACACACTTCCTACTACCAGCTACTCTATCTGGTTGCCAGTGCATTTATAGGCTGTCCTTTTAGTTTCCTGCATGGCAGCTAGGTGGCATAGGAGCATATCATTTTGGAGCCCACTGCAAGGGTTTAGGTAATCATTCTGCCAAAAACCAGAGCCCAAGCAAGGCATCACTTGGAATCAACTGCCAAACTATCAGATTGTTGGCTATTAAGTTCCCCAAGCCCCTCTCAGACTACATCCCCCAGATCTCTTGCTGACAAGCTAGAAGCTGCTAGGAACCTCCTTGATGTTAGCAAACTACTTAGTAACTTTCCTGGAGCCTTTGTAGAAAGCTTTCTTGGTTGTCCCACTATTACTGCTATCTGTTACTGACTCTTCCATCTTCTTTTCAGAATCTCATTCAACTTCAGCTTCCCCTACTGACAAGCAGAATACCAACATCCACTGTAAACAATGATCCATTTGCTCCTTATACTTGGATGCCTCCTTGTAACAACATGACTGCTCCTAAATGGGATGAAAGTCACCCTAGGGAGTTTCTCCAGTACTTCAAGGAATTGGAGTATCTTTTTGCTAACTGTGGTATTACTGATAATACCCAGAAAAAGGAATATGTGGCCTGCTACATCTCTTATGATACAGTAGAAACTTGGCTTGGCTTACTAGAATTTGGCAACAACCCAGTAATTGGCAACAATATTCCATAGCCTTACACCTATCAGGAATAGAAAGTGGCAGTACTTAGGTTGTATCCTGAAGCTGATGCTAGCACCCAATATACCCTTGGCAACTTTAAGCAACTTGTCAACCAGACCTTTAATAGCAGCTTAGCAACATTAGGATGATTCTCAGACCACTACCAGGATTTCTAACATATCACTAGATGGCTCCTCATTAACAGCAAAGTTTACCAAAACAAAGAACATCACTTATTCCAGCAAGGTATCCTCATGTTGCTTTGGTCCAAAATCATCTGCCAGCTCAAGATCACACTTCCAGACCACTATTCTGAGGATCCTTATAATGTGGAACAGGTCTTTGAAGGTGCAAAGTGGGTATTGAAGGGTACTGACACAGTGACTACCAAGTCTACCACTCTTGCCACATTGGTTGCTAGCACTCCCAGTATCATCCCAGTACTCACCATTAACACTCCTGCTATACTGTTCCCTGCCCCCAAATGTGAAGGCCTGAAGTTAGCAACAACAAGAGCAATTGTTAGTGCCCTGGAATGTCTGGAAGCCCTTTTTGCTAATAGCAGTCAACCTTGCCAGCAGCAGCAGTTCAGTAGTGCTTGCCACTTCTGTGGTGAAACAGGTCATACCATAGTATGCAGCACTTGCATTAAATTAAAGCACATGATATAGCAGGGCAAAATCCATTGCAATGCTAAAGGCAAGATCATGTTACCATCTGGCAATATAATCCCCAATTACTTTGGCAAACAACTGTATATGGAACATATTCAGGAATGGCATGGTCTTAACCCTGGATGGAACATTACTGGCAGGCTCTCTTCTAATGCTAATCCTGACCCCAAGCAAGGAACTATGCAGCAGTCACTAATACATGAGGTTCTACAGCAGGATATTGCTACTAGTAGGTTGCTAACAAAGGACAAATGTATTGAGGCCTTGGAGCAAGAGCTATTTGCCCTGAAATGGGCTAGCAAAAGGTTTGATAGTGTACAGGTTCCTTACACTCCCTACTATACCACTAGTGACATGCCTCCAGCACTGCCAGCAACTAGTGACACTCCAGTGACTACCCCTTCCTCTGACTCTGTACCAACTCCTACTGCTAAGCCAGTTGACAAAGGCAAAGCACCCAAATGACCTGTCAATAAGGATTTGCCACCTGTTGCTAAGCCTACCAGACCTGTCCCCCAGCCCTCAGTCCACCTGTTCTCAAGTATCTCTAGTTGCTATGCACCTCCTGCTAACAGAAACTTTGCTGCCCCAGATTGCTATACAACACTGCTTACCAAACTATGCTGCCCATTTATGACCTTGAACAGTCTAAAGCAGTCTTTGACAGAG